>BMAO01032697.1:0-104621 GCA_019973975.1 Trichonephila clavata
AATTATTTTATATACCTTCTATAATCTAATAAAATTTTAATCTGAATTTAATAAAAGTATAGAGTTTGATAACTTTTATGTTTTTATTCATATTTGTAATAAACAAACGGATTATTCTAGAAAGAAAAAGGCTCCTATTTATCTCATTTAAAATAATGAAGTTTTTGGTTGTGCCAAATGTTTTGGCCATTTTAATTTTTATTAGTATGTATCAAAATCTGGTATGATTTTGAATCAAATCGGTACTTATTTTAAAAAGTAGAATTTGAAATTTACAAATTTTTTAAGAAATTTCCAATAAGAATTAAAATAAAAGACATTTAGGGATATTAATCATGTATGGAGCAAAACCAGCAACCAATTTTGCTTTAAAATATATTCTGACGTACTTGCAACCACTATGTGTGTGTATATGAATTATTGTAAAAGAAGTAACATTTTAAAATCTCTTCAAAAAATTTAAAATTTTTCTTTAAAAAATAAATTGGTACATTGTTTTACGAAATCCATACACTTCGGTTACAAGAAAATATTGCAGAAATCATTAAATCAAATATTTATTATAAACCATACTATGCCTCCTTAAATTTTTTAATAAAAATATTATAGCTGAAAAAAAATCTAAATACGAAAAATATCTATTATTTAATTTACTGGAATAATTTCTATATTATGCTTTATATTTCCTACTAGATTTAAACTATTTTTCTACTCCAATTTCAATTTTAAAAATGTAACTTATCTAAATACATTGTTAGCATGACCATTATATACATTGTACTGCAAATAATTAGAAACACCTGCATGACATACAAAATGTAAAAAGATAATGAAAATCAATATACTTTGAACTAATATTCTGTACTTTAAGGAGGGGGAAGGACTAGAAAAGGATATATAAAGTATTAACAGGAAATCCTGAAACACTAAAATATATAATCATATGTATTATAGACACATAGTAAAAGCGCATACTTTTGAGGGCACATATTAATTTGAATTATGTAAATTGTACACTTGAAGTAATGCTTAAACATTTTTTAAGTAATTTTTAAGCACTTCCTTTGTACATTTTTACTATATTAATATTAACAAATCATATTTACACAAAATTATAAAGTACATTTTTCTTGATCAAACTATGTGAAATATATATTTTTAAAGTTCATCAAAATTTTATCTCATTATAATTCAAAGATATATATTACTGAGAACTTTCAATTTTAGTGAATTAGAAATGGAAACAAAACTAATTAACTAATACGATTTTTTTAAATAATTTTAAAAAACTGTTATAATTTTCTAGGATAATGTACTGTCATATTTCTTAAAAGTTAAAATATCAAGTTTTAAAATAAACTCAAAAAAGTTGGATTTATTAATGGTTGAATCAAAATATCAGGATGCATGAAAGAGAAAAATTGAAGTATAACTTTATAAAATGCTAATGAATATAAATATGTTAAGGAAATATTATATTTTGCCCCATTTAATAATAATTTCAAACTCATTGCCGTTCAATATTTAATAAAGAATGGCATAGCCTTTCAAGTGGATCTAGCTTACGTTACCAAAAGAAATTCAGTTACAAGTTGCTGATTGCAAATAAGACTGTTCATAATGAAATATAAGATAACAATATGTATGGCACTCTTGTATGAATCATAAATAATTGCATATCATTATACTATTAGTGCAACTTATTTAAATTTCATATAGATAATATTTTTATTTATTTTACAATGTGTTAACTCAAAGGTATTTTTGAAAAACTGCTATTTTAAAGCACTTTTCTTTATGAAATGAACCATTTTTAGTATTCGAAGAAATTTTACACGAATGTTAATAACTTGCAAAATTAGTTTCATGTATATTATATTTATATTTTTATTTAAATACGGTTAAAAGTACGATGATATGGATCAATTTATTATGAGAACTTTTTATTTGAGTAACTCAGTATTTCAATGCCATGGAAATTTCTTCTTCCAATTCAATTGTGCCTTGTAAAAATATCTTTTAAAAATTAGCAACGTGTATGAAATTTGCTAAATTAAACAAAAAATATATAATTTCTAAATTTTTCAGATTTAAATGTGTTTAGCTTAGAAAAATTGCAGATTTTTAAAATTATAATTTACAAAATATAATTTTTAAGCTGAAGATAGCTTCAATCACAGCTCTCGTAAAAACTGCACCATATTTTGAATGAGAAAAAAAAATGTTTACTTAAAAATATAATAAGTATCATATTTGAAATCAATATGTGTTACACTTTAAAAAAATGTTTTAAATTATGAAAATGCTGGATATCATACATTAAATTAAAACAGAGCTGAAAGTTCGTACTAAGTTCTAATGAAAGAAATATTACACGATTAATCAATTTCGATAGTTATATGATTACAGCGCTGACTCTGTGAGCATAATTTCATTACAAACCAAATTACTCAAGCACTATGTATACTTATAAACCGATTACCTGATTACTGAAAATTTTACAGAAATTTAATTTGCAATAAACAAATTTTTGTAAGCGATTATTTACTTTAATTTGAAACTATTTTAAGAGAACACAGTATGCTTCAATAGAAAAAAATGGGTGAACCAAATAAATTTTTTTCAACCTAAATTATTATTATTATTATTATTTTATATATAATCACACAAATCTGAAGACTCTCTTCTGTTCCTATCTCACTTTCAAATAAAAAGTTCAAACAGATTTATCTCAGAAAGAAAGAAAAATCACTAGTGTTTCAAATGCTAAGATATTTTTCTCTTGAGTAAAATGCTTGATATTGTTTTTAACTATTGCTATTAATACGGGTAACAAACCTGGTACGCATTTTTAATTAAATACTTAATTTTTTATATAAAATAGTTAAATTTAGAATTTATACATTTTTAATGGTTTCAATGAGCATTTATTTATAAGAAAAAATATTTTACGAATATTAATCACGTTCTCACAAAACCCGTACCAACTAATTTATTGTAAATTGTTAGGCGGACTTATAAATATAAAATTTTCTGAGTATGTGTCAATTATTATAGAAGTAATAGCATTTAAGAATCACTTCATGAATTTATAATTTAAAAAAAAATTTAACGTTTAGCTTGTGTGGTACTTTGAGTATAAGATCTATGTATGTGTGTGTGTGTTTTACTTAATAAGTGGGGACTAAAAACTTGAGAAAACCATTCAATCCTCTTTTTATAAATCGTACCCTTCAAATGGAATAAATAATGCCGGTTGCTAATAATTACATTCAAAAACTTCAGAAAATCATACATTTTTAGTTATATTTTCGAAACACACATGCACTTAGTATTTCCAATTTAATATTTAGCTATACGATAATATTTCAGTAATATTTGGAAGCTAGAATTCATACTTTTGACATGCATTATACGTATATTTTATTAGAAAGAATACCTTCTTTTGTTATCATGAAAAAACATCTACACTTTGTAAACGGAAACTATGTCAATAATACACCGTTTTCCAAAGTGAGCCAGTTAAACTACGAAATAATATCTAACATAAATGGAACTACTTACAATGGAAGTACAGAACCGTCCCTGAAATTAGAGCCAAGAGTAGCATCAAAGTTGCTAAAACCACCAGAATTATCAACAAGTGGATATGCCTCCAACGAGTTATTCTGGTTGCCATTGGGGCAGTTGGTTCCTTTGCAGGAGGCCAGGTTTCAGTAATAGGCATAGGTGCCCTCCTAGCACCTAGCAGGTAATCCCCATTATGGGGTTGCATTTTATAATGATGCTGTTGATGAATCATTGTTTGAGTCTTTAAATTCCCAGCCAGAATCTCTAGTTCTACAAATGTCTCAAAAAAATTTTGTTCATTGCTGTATGCCACACAAGAAAGAAATGTTAGAAGAAGTCTAAATTTGTTCCAGAAAAAGTTTCTAGGTTGTGTACTTGACGGGAATTGATTAGTAATGAATTTGCTATTCAATATTCCTTTGTATGATTATATAATATTGAGATAGTTATTTATAACTTAAATATTCTCTGGAGATTCTTTGTAAACCTTTTATCATTTTCATAAGTTTGAAGAGGCTCAGAGAAATTCAAATAAATCAATGTGTAAAGTTAAATTTCTTTTAACCAAAATTAAGATTATTATTTAATCATTTAGACGGTAAAGTTTAGTTTCATGACACAGTTTCCAAATATAATACGAAAATTCCCAAATAGGGTTTTTATACGAAATTACATTTGCCACAGCTAGACATTACCAAGAACATCAATTATTTATTTTCAGGCAGTATTTGTTTATTCAAGCATTAGATGAATTCAATAGGCGTTATATTTTTTAAACATTTAAACTTAAAAAATATATTTCAATAACTGAAAACACAGATTTATGAACTCCTTTTAATTGTAACTGATTTTAAATACAGCAACTTTTTTCAAATATTTTGCAAAGGAAAAATTGATATAAATGATTTTTCATATAACTTTTCAGAAATAAATTTTTCTTTTGAAAAACTTCAACACTACTGATTTACTTTAATTTATATTTTATTATTATGCAGTTTATTTTCTAACAATTAGGAGGCTTTAAACGAAATATTACAAGGAATTGTTAAATATTATAATTAGTTTTACTTATGATAAGCATAAACTAGATAAGAACCATAATCAGAGGCGCCTTAATAATTTCAAAAGCATTACTTGAGCAAAAACAATTCTTACAAAACTTAACTCCGCACACACAAGAAAACCGAAACTCGACGATCCCAAAGACCAAAAAACTTTGATCTCCGCAACCAAAACTTTCCGCCAATCAAGTCATGCTCAATCAATAGTTCAAACGAAACTTCAAATCTTTCAGTACCGACGTAACACGATGACAAAAATCTCACAAGTTTATCTAACTCCGATCACAGGCGGAAAGCCCACTCACGGCATGACGCGAAGACCTAAGTTCCCAACGGTGTTGAAAGCAGCTTTGACCGGCCAGATGATGAGCCCGGCAGCGAAGCCCAACTCAAAGGCAGTGAAAGAAGCCGACGACCACAATTGCTGTCGCCGTTTCCGGACTCTGCTCGCTACGGAAGAGAGAGGTTGATTCTGCCGCCGGGAGCGACGTCTCACGGCGGGTCGGCTAAGTTTACCTGTGGAATGGATTCCTATCAAACTCTTAATGAGGGAGAATTTTCTGTGAGAATGGTTTCTCGCAGTGGATGAAATCCCGTTAAGTGCAGAGCGTTTATTATATATATCTTGTAGTGATTCATCATGAAGTGCTTTACAAATGGTTTTGTTTTTATTGTTTTAATTATTTATTTTGATACACTTTTAAAACAAAGAAACACTTAAAATATATTAGATACTTCCCACAAGATATTTATTCGATTTTGTTAAAGAACCAGTTATTAAAGGTTTATTCATTATTTATTGAGAGTCATTTCAAAAAAGATGTATAATGAACAACGTTTAAACCAATGTTCTTCCATCTTTTTTTACTATATACACACGTATGTACGAAACATGCAACGTATATATGTATTATGTGTATTTCGTACACAAACACACATAAATGAAACATTAAGGTCTTATGAGAGAAATGACAAGAACACTATTTTTATTATTACAGTAAGTATATTTTCAAAACTTACAAAGGAAAACTGAAATAAAGAATTTAGTGCGGTCCTCGCGCTTGATTTTGTTGCAAAGAAATGTATATAAAAATACCCAAATGCAAAAGGGGAAAAAAACACTTCTATATAAAAATGTTTCTGGAAAAATTGAGGCTTCTAAAAATGAAATTAATAAAAATTATCTCTAATATTTATTCAGTTTATGTATTTTTTTAAACAATGGGATTTTTATAACAGCTCTACAGATGTTTATTTTGAACTATCTCCAACTCTTAATAATGAACGATACTGAATTAAAGAAATTCTGACCCCAGCAATAATTATTTCGCACCATTCAAAACAAATAGTACGATTGTGTTTAGAAAGAATATTTTATCATGATGAAGAATATTTAATACTTTTATTACAATTTGTACTATATTACACAACCAATTCGGTAAAAATATTTTTCATAATCGGCTCTAAATGAATTCTTATTCGATTTTCCCCCTTAAACAAATCAAATTTCCTCCTTTTGGGGCGTAGGCCCCACGTTGAGAAACACTGGATTAAACAATATTTGCTTCGAGAACCAAATTTTGGTTTTAGTGCCTATCTAATTTTAATCGATATATAAATGATACTCCAAAAGCTCTTCCTATTTTTCCCTTTTTGTTATTTACATCTCGTAATTTATAAATGAATTCCTCCATAAAATGTCTTTAAAATCAGAAACTTCAAGAAATTTTCTAAATTTTTTAAGAATTTCTATTAATTTGAAGATTGAGAGAGAGAGAGAGAGAGAGAGAGAGAGAGAGAGAGAGTTTACGGAATAAAAATAGCAACTATATTTTTTATAAGTTATTGAAACACTATTAAGTGTAATTTTACTTCAAAATCTGTTGTTGACTGCACAATTTCTCGAGTTTACGTTTACACATTGAGAGCTGATGTTAATTATCAAGAAATTTCTCCTGTAATTTAGTCTGTAATCTCAAAAAGCAAGTTGCATCTCCTATAAAATGAAAGTTGTTGTTGACTGTGTTTTTATCCTGAGATATACATGAAGGATGAGGGAAAGAAAAGAAACATACAATACACAAACATAAGATTGCAGACATTCATTACAAACGATGATGCCAGCATATAACAGAAGATTGCAGACATTTATTACAAACGATGATGCCAGCATATAACAGAAGTGGTGCGTTGCTTTCCATTCGAGACGGGAATCCAGTTCAGGTGAGTCCGACATCTTTTCCCGACGAAGATACATCCATGCCTTATTCGGGATTCGAACCCGAGCTCACTCGGTTACAAGCCGAGGGCCATATCCACCATACTGACTGGGTGGCATAGAAAAGTTTAATTATGCAATATAAATTGTTATTTGAATTAAAATGGATGTACAACTAAAATAATTCTTGAGTGTATATCAGTAATTTCTATTAAAATCACAAACTTTTAATTAGAAAAAAATATATGTGTGTGTTACTGTTTTATTTGAGTTTAACCAAATAATTTTTATTAGTACATTTCATACCACTTTTAATTCTGCTGACTTAGGCATTAATCAACATTTTGCCAGGCAAAACTTTCCAATTAATTAAAATTTTGCATATGCATTTTTTTCCACCTACTGCTATATGTAACCTAATTTTAATTTCGGGAATGATTAAAAGTTATATCTATAGTGTATGTAACATATGCGTAAAGAAACCATATTTATTAAAATTATATATCACTGCAAAACAGAAACAAAAAAAAATAGATCATCAGTCAGGTTGATTCCACTATTATAAAAGTACAAAATTAAATTTTCAAAATTTAACATGCCCCATCTATGATTGGAATTACATTGAGAAAAAAACCAAATTTAAATTAAATCGGAATTGATATTTTTGGCGCGAAAGCGTGCTCTTCCTACTTTTTTTTCAATTAATAAGAATTTCTTTCCCTTCAACTTACACATAGCTTACAAACAAATATTAAACCATGAAATAAAACTTTCTGAATAAAAAGAACATGTAATCTGGATTTTTGTACTAAAAATAGGTAAACTGAGATTTTAAATCAGAAAATGAAATTGTAAGGAAACGATAAAATCTTTGTTAATATTGGTATTTTGTTAAATATTTGTTAATATTGGTAATTGTAACATTTTCACCATTACAATACAATGTTCAATAATTTCCTTAATTAAAATTGACAGTGATAAAATACAAACACGACGCATAGAATTCTAATTTGAAAATATAAAATATGACACAAAAAATTCAAAAAATTACAATTTAAGTAACAAAATAACTTTTTTTAGCAACTTCTTGAATAATCTAAGTTATTATAAGTTAATGATAAAATATTAATTGTATCTAACTGAAATTTAATCACCATAAAAATATTTTATGTAAGTAATTAAAAATTTAAATGATAGAAAATAATAAAAATACGCTTATTTAAATTTTTTTCATATATTTAATAGAATTATTTCATTTGCTTTAATACATACAGTTTAACAGTTACGTAGCTATTAAAATAATTTTCTAAATGGATGCTTTATGCTGAAAATAGCCATTTAATAACAATTTCAAAAAAATAAACATAAAATAATTTGCTTTAACTTAATAGAAATCTTACTTATAGACGACAGATTAAACTTTTAAAAAATCAACATGCTTTCATAAAACTTTCAAATGATATGTAAAAATGATCAATGAATATTACAAAAAAAATTATTACATGCAAATTTTGTTATGAATATGATATAAACTCATAATTGAAGCTGTTTACATTCTTTTCATTTAAAATTTAATAATGTATTGATCTTTCATAAAACATTAAACATTCTGTCGTAGAAAAAACTAATAAAGTTAAATGAAATAAAGTTTTCATTAAATTCTCTGATAATGACTACAATATCACTATTTCTACTTTTATTATTCTGAAATATTTTAAACGCTAAATTCTAATTTTTATGAAATACAGGTAAGTTTCTTTCTTAAAGCCTTTTTTCATTCACCTTTAGATTTCCTTGCGAAAAATTTTGCAGCTTGTTTCTTGGAACATATTTATATAGCAACTTATTCTGCAGTTTGAAGACTATGTTTATCAAAATACATTCATTAACAAATGATTAACTTTGAAATACAGGTTGAAATACAAAATATGTATTTAATTTTCGTCGAATGTCTGGAATCCATTTTCTAAAACACAGCATTTTCGCTACACTTGACGTTATCGAGTAGAATAATGAAACAGGTATTCTTTGTTATTTCTGATAAATGTGAAAAAAAGTAGAAATTTTGATTTTTCTTTTAATTTGGATATTTTATTTAATGGAATAATAGCATTTCTTTTCTCTGATATGGATTACTTTAATTGTATTTAATATTTTTACAAATCTAATATGATGCAATTGTTGCGAGTTACATTTATACGTATTAGAGTAAAGTTAATGTTATAATGTTTGTAGTTGTGTTATTTTATTTTAAATCCGTCTAAAAGTATTTCTATTTTGCTTTTATTTGATGTATTTCATATTTTACAAAGTAAAATGTTCAATACTTGCTTACAATGTAGGATTTCTTTTCCGACAGAAAATTAAAAATCATCAACAAAACTTATAATTGTAATGATCTTTTAATTATTGACAAAGAAGAATTAAAAAATAATAAATAAAAGCTGCAAATATTTCCACAGTTGAAGAATCCAAAGATTTATCATTGATTTTTGACTACATGGATAAACTAGATTTTATATGAAAAATAAAATAAAGGTACATTATTATAAAAGAATGCATTTTGTTAAAAAAATATTGTTATTTATTTAAACATTTATTTACACAATATTTACAAAAATTTCTCAAAAAAATTCTGACATCTATTTTAAGATGATTTTGTTATTTTTAAAGTGATACTTTATACCCTAAGAATATGACAAAAAATCCCATTAAAACATAAAATAAACTAGTAATACTTAGTGAAATTTTTACTTCGCAGATTTTAGTATTTTTAAACTTTGTACTAGCGGTATAATATCAGAAGAGAGTAATAGGTTGCTGGAAATTTTCAGTTAGCTGCAATTTTGGTTTAAATGAATGTCTTTTGGTATATATATATATTGTCACAACCGCATTGGCGACATTATATAAAACGAAGCGCATGGCTGCCAATTCAGCGCGTACTACACACGCAAAAGCAGGTTTTGCAAACTTGGAGGTTTATCTCGAACTTTGGCATTGCTGGGATAATACGTAAGTACATGTCTCTTTACTGCAAAACTAGGGCTATTGGAGATGAACATCATTACTCTGATTCTTGTCAAATTGTAGCAAGTTTTCATGCGCATAGCCCTTAACTAACATCTAGGTTTACTTTATTACGTTCTTTGATATGTGAGAACCTCACTTTGCGGAGGAACAGGGACGTTTTCAAATTAGCATTACTATTTAAGTGTAATAAATAAAAAGTTGGTTAAGAGAATTCGCGAGAGAAATTTAGAGGAATAAATGAGAGAGAGAGAGAGTTCGATGTATACATTATAGAATAGATTCAGAAAATGGATCAGGGTCTCAGTATTAGGAGATTATTGTTTTGAGATAAGAACATGTATATAATAAGGTTTTCTAAATATTTATTTGATAGAGTCAATTTAAATAAAACATTCCATGTGCATAATTTATTTGGATATTAAGTTATTCAGAGATTGAATAAATGAGTTAAATGCAAAAATTACCGTTGTTTTAATATTTCTTAATAATATTACTGATGCCGCTATGTAGCAAATTGGAAGGTGGCATATGATTTCATACTTTACTTCTCAAATCTTTACACAATGACGCAAGAAAATTTAGAGACTCAGTTAAAGTGAATGAGCAGCTATTCCCAATTATTTTCCCTCGAACTTACTGTGGCAGCAGGACTAGAGCCTCAAAGTCGACCCGGACATTGATATACACAAACTTGAAATAACTAGTAATAGGTCACGGCGTTGTCTTCAACGACTTTATAGAACTCGACAGAAATAGATTTGACCAATCTGCTGCAATATCTGTTCCAAACTTCCCAAACATTCCAAGTCGTATCCTATTTCAACCGTATTAACTATTAGGCTTCAATAAAATTGTAATTTAAGCTCGTAGCCCTTCAACAAATGCAAGGCTCTACTAACGACTTCATTAAAACAACTGACTCATAACAGTAATATAAAGACGGCTCACTCGGTTACAAAGTAAAAGAAAAAATAAAGAACCACTTGTTAGCACATATACACCTGGTATTTATTTATATACATAAAATACTCTCATATCGCATTTCAGTTCCAACTCTTCAAATATCTAAAACAGTGATACTAACCTCTAATTTTTTTTCTCTTTTTGTAGCGGTAAATTATCAATACAATAAGTTTAAAAGAATTTTATCTATCTATTATACACTATGTAAAATCCTTTAGGATAATAACTTTTCAATGTTAGTTAAAATAACATGTACGACTAAGAAAACAAAATGTTTATTGAATAATTAATGATCAATTAATTATAAGGATACATTTACTGCGATATTTAAGCTTGATGATTTTTGATGTTTTTGTTTATATTTGGTCGTAAAAATTATAATGCCACTCTCATTTCATCAACTGCATTGAAATGTCTCGATTTTTTTTTTTTCTTCATTTTTATATTTGTGATTGCTGAAAATTCAAATTGCACAAATAGACAGAAAATTGAAAGAATATTTAAAATTAATATTTACTTTTGTTTTTGTTATTTGCCTAATACGCGAATACTACCTCTAATTGTAAACCAAAATGAGCTAATAGACTCTTTCGAATGTTTTGAAATTAAACTAAATTGCAGTGAATGAAATTAGTTTTTCCTTTTCATTCTAAGGTAATTATTATACAGATATATTTGTTATCACAAAAAGATTACGACCCCATTAAAATTTTTTATATATATAAATCTAAATTTTTGTCTTTTTCCTCAGCGTATAATTAATAATTTAAAAAAATGTTTGGCTGCACCTTTCAAGAATTTGAAGGCAAACAAAAGTTCCGCGGCTAAATGGTTGAAAACCACTGCTCTAAAGAATTGGTTGGCGAGATTTCACTTTAGTGTGCAAATTACTTTTAACACACTCAAGACAGCTGAAAAATATCACATTAAGGGGTCACAGGGGTGTTAATCTCGGATTTTTTCGAATTTTCGAAAAAAATATATGTTGTTCCTCATTTTCTTTTGAACATTTTGATACCAACCACGTGATAGTGCTACAAAAACTTTGAAAGTTATTAAAAAAATTCCAAACAGCAATTTAGTAATAACAGTGTTTAAATGGACACATGCCACGCCCACTTTTTTTTTATTTCCGCAACGTTTCATTTTTCTGTTTTTAAAAAGCCTCATGAAATATTTTAAGCGCTTGAGTTGATCAGAAGGAAGCTTGCAACTCAACACATTCATTCTTTCTGTGTTTACATTCTGTTTTGGTAACGCTACCACGTTGTTTGAAATAAGTTATCGAAATTCAAAACAACGTTGTTTGAAATCGTTATCGAAACTCAAAACATTATTTATCGTCTGATTTGAAATGGAAAATATACATCCTAGGCCTTCAGGTAAGCGTCCTTACAAAAGAAGATTTAGAGGGAACCAATTCATGAAGGTATGTCCTGATACAAATGTTGCAGAAAGGAGAGATACACGTAAGTGTGCTTCCAGTAATAAAATCTCAGGAATTCAGACTTCATTAAAGTCAAATCTTGTTAAAGTAAGTGAAAACTTCAAAGGATATCGTATTTTTGATTTTATTTCAACCTTTAGATCTATTTTGTCAGTATCATGCTGTTTAAAATGTCATAAGCCATTAACAATTAATGAAAAATCCACTCGTGGTTTATGTTCGAATTTTGAAATACATTGTAAAAACTGTGGGAGTATTTGTACTTTTTCAAGCTGTGAAAACACTGGGAATAAAAATAATGCTCCAGAAATTAACAGAAGATCTATTTTAGCAATGAGATGCATAGGTCAGGGTTTACAGTCATTAAAAACCTTTTGTGCTGTAATGAGTCTTCCTAATCCTGTTGAACAAAAATCATATGATGTTATTAATAATAAACTTTCACTTGTTATGAAGGAAGTCGCCGAAGAAAGCATGAACAGGGCAGCTGTCGAAGAAAATTCTTCGTCACCTGATAACATTTTAACGGTAAGTGGTGATGGGACCTGGAAGACGAGAGGACATTCATCGTTGATTGGAGTATGTACTCTAATAGGGAGCGAAACAGGTAAGGTTTTGGATCGGGAAGTGTTGTCCTCATTTTGCAAAGGATGTGACAGTTATAAAGGGGTAAGGTTTGGTATCAAGTACAATAAATGGCTAAGAGCGCATAAGATTTCATGTAGAAAAAATTATTCTGGCTCTGCTGGTAAGATGGAGGTTGACGGGATGTTGAGGATTTTTATTCGGTCAGAAAAGCTTCACAACCTGAAATATTCGAACTACATAGGAGATGGCGACACAAAAACATTCAATGCCCTTTCTGAAAAGAAGCCGTATGGCGATAACCATCTTATTCAGAAAATAGAATGTGTAGGCCATGTGCAAAAGAGAATGGGTACAAGACTTAGGAAGCTTAAGTTAGTATATGGTAAAAAGAAATTATCTGATGGTAAAACTATAGGCGGTAAAGGTAGGTTAACTGATAGTTTAATTAATAAGCTTACGCATTACTATGGTAATGCTATTCGATGCAATTCTACTAGTGTAGATGAAATGCGGAAAGCCATTTGGGCTGTTTGGGGTCATTCTTGCAGCACCGATGATGAACCGATGCACTGGTTTTGTCCTACAAATCCAAATACATGGTGTAAGTATAATGCTGCAATTAATAATAATTTACAAAATTATAAACACAAACCCTCAGTTGCTAAAGCTGTTCGAGATGTAATTAAGCCTGTATTTGCAGACTTATCTCATCTGGCACTCCTGAGGAAATGTTTAGGAGGTAAGACACAGAATCCTAATGAAAGTTTAAATTCATTAATCTGGAAGTTTTGTCCTAAGACGATTGGTTCTAGCCTTCAGATTGCAGAGATTGCTGCAAATCTAGCAACCAGCATTTTTAATGATGGAAATCAAATATTTATTACTATTTTAGAGAAATTTGGCTTAAAAATTAACAAAAATGTTTGTGTGTCCCTGGCTGAATGTGACAATCATCGAATCTTTACGTCAAGAAAGAGGAGCTCATTATCATCGTTTGAAGCTCGCAGAGCCAAAAAATTTGAAAAGAGTAAAGAAATGGAGCTGTTTAAGCAACAGGAAGGCATATCGTATGATCCTGGAGCATTTTAGCATGTAAGTTTTAAAATTTATTTTCTCAAATTCAATTGAAAACTTTAAAGCCTTTTTTCTCAGTTTGTGTTTTTTTCACTTACGCGCATTGCGTTTCAAAAACTATCATACTTTGATGCATAAAACTTTACAGAATTATAAACTCTATCATAATCTTTAAATCCTAGCTATTTATAGCATTACATATTTGTAATTTTTTGAAAAATTTCAAAAAAATTAAATTTTTTGAAAAAAATTTTAAAATGTACTTTTTTTATTTTTTAAAAATATTATTTTTTATTCTTTTTATATCTAATCGCTACCATCTAATAAGGATATATTTGACTTTATAAATCAACTTATTGCTAGTAATTAGAATTATTATTTCAGAAAATATCATGCGCGTCGTAAAACTTACTATTTGTTTCTTACAAAAAATTTTCTTATATTTATGTGCTTATTATTTTTAAAATTATGATTATATTTTAGACATTTTATACTTTTTTGAAACTTTTTTCCTTTATAAAAAATGTGTAAAAGAATCAAATTATTTCATTTTAAACTCAAAGAATTATTCCTAGTCGAAAATTGTTCGTATTTTGTGCTCTCGAAACATTTTTAACACCCCTGAGACCCCTTAAAATACATTTAGTTCTTAATGATACGCTTTGATGGGTACAAACATTTTATAACATAGTTTGATGCATAATTTTTAAAAGTTTAAAACAGCAATTATCTAGAGAATTATTTTGCAATAATATAATAGCGCTTATTTAAGAAAAATGCATGTGCAATGTGATTTGCACGTGTGGTCTAAATATAACACATTATTAATATTATAAGTAAAAATTAAATTACTTTTTAAAGCATTTTTTTAACAAATTGACTGTTTTCTAGTTTTTCTAAGATATTTATTCGAAAAATTCGATATTCAAAAATATATTAATGCATTAATAGCTTTAATTAAATATAAATGAAAATAATAAAGTTGAAGTATTAGTCAGCAATGTTCTTTTAAAAGATGAAAATTACAAACTAAAAAAATATAAATTCAAAGAATTAGAAGTAATTTAAATGCAACAAAAATGCTTATGCGCCTCTTTAAAATTACCTCTTTACACTCACTTCTAAGAATATTTAGCGAACATTCAATATTGAAAAAAAAAAGAACCAACCAAGAAGATAAAACGCAATCGTCAATATCATGACTACATTCAAAACGGGCTTGCAAACAAAATTAAAAACCAATTAAATACTTGTTTACGACACCATATTGATTTTGCACTCAGATAAGAGCATAAATACATAAATTTAAGTCGTTCACGCATTTACTTTCTCTTTTCTGACTGAAGATTCGCTGATATTTTCTGAAAAAATGAAAACTAATGAAATGGAGCACGTTCCCACGAGATTTCATCTATCAGAATTTTAGAAAAAAATATGTTGTATAAAATGCAGTTAGCATTTAATTCTTGTGACAGAATGATTGATGATAGTGCCGCATTTTGAAGAAAGCAACGAATAATTTCTCTTCATAGAAATGTACTGCATCTGCAAAATGTCTTTTATTGAGAACAATACACAAAAAATTCTATTTCTACATATCATTCGCAGTTTTGGATTACATTCTTATATTACATACAAATTAATTATGCGCATCTTGAATTAATGCATTATTTAAATAGAATTTTTTTCTTCGAAAAACGTAGAAAATTTAGAGAGCAGACATTCCCTTCTACAATTCTAGCACTATTAAAAGAGCCGGTAGTTAAATATTAAGAATTTTTCGGCAAATTTGGCGATTTTTCTAATTGTTCAGCGTATATCGATATCAGATACTTCTTACAATTTTTAAAAGGATAAATTTTTTAAATGTCTAATATATTTCTTTAAGTCTTTAACTCATTTTGCAATGTTTCTATAGTTAAAATATTTTATAGGAAAATATATTACATTTTCAAATAGTAATACATAAAATAATTAATAAATTCCTATCGGTTTTTATATGTGCGAAAATTAGACCTAGCAGAATTTTATAGTTTACACGAAATTTGGCGTAAAAGAATTTTTCGACAAAAGAAGACTATAGTGCATCGTTTTCAGGTTTATAATCAAAATGATGCGTACAGTTAAATTTCAAAGCAAAAGTAATAAAATCATAAAAAAAACATTCTTTTTGAAATATTTATTTATATTAAATGCACAAAAAATAAAAAATAATTTGCTTTGATTAATCTTATATGTAGATATTCTAAATATTTACTTCTGTTCCATTTACACTAAATGAAACAAAAAAAATCGTTTTAATTTATTTGAATTAATTTAACAAAATTCAGATTAAGAATTAAATTTAAATATAATAATAAAACAAAAATACGGGTTTTTAACACGAAAAAAATTTTTTGAATACTTAGTAAATGATTTAAATCGAAATGTTTTTAATTTAATATGACCATTTATAGCATTCAATATTGTACTCATATTGACAGAATATAAAAGGTCCTAATAAATTTAATTTAATATTGCGATGAAGGTTGTTTAAAAAAATTTGTATAAGCAATTATTTGTCACAAAAGATAAATTGTCTTTAAAAAAAAAACAAGATTAATATAATTTTTTTAAAAAAATTATATAATGGCTGTAATTTTATTTGTTGAATTTTTGATACTACATGAATAGAGTAAATTATAGAATGAATATATTTTTATATACTAAAGTCTAATGCTGAACATCAATGGAAAATTATACACACACAAACTGTATTTAATTTTGTAAAAAAAATGTTTAAACTTAATATAACTTTACATAGATAATTAGATATAACTATAACCAAACGATTGACAGTTGAGTTATGTGGCTCCCATGAATACATGAAACAATATCAAAGCGGAAAATTAAAAACGTAGAAACACGCTGTGGAACTTTAAATGGATAAAGAATTTAGAATATTAACTTCAGAATATATCTCTTGTGCTGTATCTTCATTAAATTTCATGTAAATGATATATATGTTTGTAGCATCCTAAATACTCAAAATGTTTTCTGTAATTGCCGTTTTCCATGTGGATTTCACATTTCTACCATTGATTTAAAGTTATAAATAAAAATTTTTTAATAAAACATAAACTTAAATTTTAATGTAAAACGAAATACTTCACTAGAGAACTTCTTAAACTCAATCACCAAAACCAATAAAAATAATAAAATCTGGCACTTTTTTTCAAAAATTTAATAACGTGTGTCTAATTTTGATTTCCTAGTAAAATTTAAATTAAATTTTTAAAATTTTGTAGAATTCAATTAAAATTTAAATCACAAAAAGTATTTCCGGGTTCTAAAAACTATTTTGGGTAAAGTTATTGTTTGTCAGTGAAAAGTACTCAGTACATAACCATATATCATTAGGTGGTTTGACAATTACCTCATTTGAATAATTTTTACTTCTAATTATACAGCTGCAATTTAACTTTTCGAAACTATAGTTAACATTAACAATTACATGGAACTATAATATTATTACTTACACCGTTTTTTAATCAAATTTATTTTGCAGATAATAGACAACCTTTTTTTAAAGGCCTGTCTCGAGAGTTTTCCCTCTTGAAACTATACTAGAATTTTTTTTATGTGACTACGAGCTTAAATGCAACCTCTTGCAAAAGAAACATAATATGTAGAGATTAGGTATATGAAAAATAATGGATTGAAGTAGAGGACTTATAGTTAATAGTGGAAAGACGGTAGTATTAAATCAACAGTTCGGGAACTTACAACAACCAAAGAAATATAGATAAGCCCCATTAGAAGAAAGATTATAGCGGTCAATTACGTCAAAGATTCGGGAGTGTCTGCATCAGAGGATTATCAATAAATCAGTTCATCTGCATTTCTTTTTTTGTTTGTTTCTGAGAGCTAAATAACATTTAATAATTATAATTATATCGCTTGAGAAAGTATTACCATTATTAATTAAGCTATTTGATTAAACAGTTATGTTATTTTTTTCTTGTATTTATAATTTTTTTTGTGGCTACGATGTCTACATTAACGCCCAGATCAATTAGAGATATCTTAGTAACGGAATCTTTGGAGTTACCAGCAAAATTCTCTGGGTTCTCATTCTACGCTTATAATATGATATTTTTTTGCATGTGTGTTTTGTTCTCTTTAAAATGGAGTTATTTTAATTTGAGAAAAAATGTACCGCATATATATATTCATTATATAACTGGTGAATTTTCTTAACTTCTTTTAAAGTAAATGGATCGTATTATATACGGATCCTTTAGACTTCAAAAAAAAATTAAGAAAAACGCTTTTTGTTTTGTTTTTTAAAACATTTTCCGTTAGACGTGTGCAAGAGATCTTAATCTCTTAATTTTTTGGGTTCTCAATGAAACTTTATTCTAGAAGAAAAAAAATCCTTTAAAATTAGTGTTTGAATTTGAGTTTGTAAATAGTTCGTAAAATTGAATTGGGATGTCTGAATACTTATGATCATCATGCAGTGAATGTTTCCTCCAGAGCTTAAAACATAAGTCTATCATCATGTGTTTACAAATTTCGAGAACAAAATACCCCATTTTTGAAAAGAAAAAAAAATGGCGCAGGAAATCTCACTAACAAAAACAGCGTACAAAATAATAAATTGAGTAAAAGTTCTAGCTTCAGAGATGGTTACCAGAATTACAGCAAATATCGATGTTGTCTGGTTTTTTACTTTATAACAGAGTTTCCCAAACTTTTTTGTCTCCTAGACCCCCTTGCTGTGTTTTTCGTCTTAGAGTAGACCTCTGCTTACCTAATATTTAATTTTGTACATTTATCAACTTAAATGTCTTTTTGACTGCTGGTGTAGAGCTATTTTCTTTAAAATATTTAAATTTTTATCTGAGTAAAGTATAGCATTTAAAACTTAAGAAACAAATGCTGTATATAATTAATTTTAAATTAAAATTTAATGATATATAAAATAACTGTTACATAAAATAACTGAGAAACAAATAAAAATGCTTTTCATGGAAGGGATGGATCTGGAGTTT
Organism: Trichonephila clavata; assembly: GCA_019973975.1. Classification (NCBI taxonomy): domain Eukaryota; kingdom Metazoa; phylum Arthropoda; class Arachnida; order Araneae; family Nephilidae; genus Trichonephila; species Trichonephila clavata. Next base: position 18,991 of record BMAO01032697.1, read on the forward strand.
CAATAACAAATTTTCAACATTGGACTTTTCAACATTGCCTTGTCGCGTTTAATTTTTTTCCTTTTAGGTTTGCAATCACAGTGATACTCCTTCTCACTAGGAAATGCGATTAAAAATTTATTCATAATACTCTATAATTCAGGATAAAATACAAGTATATCTTTTTAAATCCAAAATTGCTGACATCCGTTTCTAAGCTTCACCTTAAGATTTCCGTCATTGCCTATTCCTTTCAGTTCCTCTTGTAATATAACATTTTTGTATTTCTTTCAATGTGATCATATGAATCCATTGCCTACTGGGGTAATTAGCAATGACAAAGCATTCACAAACAAAGTTTCAAAATCGGAATAGAACGTATTTAAATTTGAACGTAGGTTAAAACATCACCTTCCTAGCAAATTGTCTGTAACAAAATGAGAAACTGGGAAAATTCGCGAAGTTCCTTTAGCTTAACTTTGGCAAGAAAAGCTGAAATTATGATCCTTGTTTTAGTAAAATATATGCTGTCGTCCCGTTATTTCAAATTAAACTCAATAAATTTGGTAAGTAAATCTGCTAAATACGAAAAATTTGGTTTCCACTTGATTGTGTTTTCTTTTAAAATTAAAGTCACGATCTGGTTTAATGAGAGCAACCATCGTAGACCCCCATTCACACCTCATGGATATCTAAATTATTTTTTTTACTGATGTGGACCCCTTTCAAGTTGTTATAGACCCCTGGGGGTCGATATAGACCACTTTGGGAATCACTGTTTTATAACAATTCTATTGGAAAATGTGCCACCGTGTGGCATCATTTCCGCCCTCATGGCGACATGTTTAAAAATTACATGAATTGAAAAAAAAAATTACCAATCCGGCTTATATACAGGATAATATTGGATAATATTTTGAAGAAGTTTTTCGGTTTATACAGTAAGTGGCATGTATTCGGAAATATACGGCACCTATGACTCTTTGTCAGAATAAGTTTGAAAAGAAGATTTATATTAATCGAATATTTAAACTTGTAAATATTTGTAATTTCAGAAAAATTATCAGAACCATATTATTCTCCAATATTTGTTTATTATAAAAAATTTGTTTCAAAATATTTTACAAAGTGTCTTTCACAAAGAATTTTAACGACTAGGCAGTTCTTTTAATCTTCTTAGCTTATTGTTGTTAAGAAGATTGATCACCTAAACAGTGTCCTTGACACAATCTTTATTTTTATTTCATATAACAGCTGGTTAACTGATAAGTCTTTTCCACTTTGTCTTGATATTCAGTTTTAAATTTAAGAAACCTGCTTAAAAATTTAGAGATATTTTTACAAATACCACTTAGTTAGAATTAACATCCTAAAATTGTCATGATCTTTTAAAAATTTATAAAATTTTTCCCAAGACACAATTAGTTAACACTGTGTTAAGTAATAAAAGCTTTTATTATGGTCTACTGATAACTTTCTAGGAATGTTTGACAGAAAGGATAACGATGACAATGTGATAAATTTACTTTAAGACTTCAGTCACGCATTTGCTTGTAACCTAGTCAAACTAGATAATACTTATTAAAAATTTAAATTATTGTCAATATAATGGTTTAAATTGTAGAGAAAATAAAAGAGTTTTAACCATAAACGCTAAATTAAATTTATTTTGAGTTTCATAACAGCTGGACTGAATCATGTTAAGATAATACCAAAGTTAAAATTAAAATACCAGAAAGGCTATTTAATTTTTAATTCATTACAATTATTATTCTGCACAGATAACTTTCAAGGAATGTTTAACAGGAAGGATAACAATGAAAAGGATAAATTAAGTTTCTGGCTTCAGATACACAAATGTTTGGACCTGAGTCAAGCCTCACGATGCTTAATAACAAATTTATGTCATTGTCAATGCATAGTCTTAAGTTTTAGAAGATTAAGAGCAAGTTGAGATAAATATAATTGGATTTTAGTTATAATTGCTGAAATAAATTTATTTTGGGTTTCATAACAGCTGGGATGAATCCTGATCTATAAGATATAACACCTTAAAGTTAAAATTCTAAAATAGCAAAAAAGGCTATAAGAAAAGGTAAAATATAAGAAATATTTAAGAAAAATTTAAGTAGCATTTCAATAGATTTATTTTAATTGATTCCCTAAATTTAGTATCGATTTCTCACTACATTGTTTCTTTCAGTAACCGGAATCGGTAGAAATATATCAGAGCAAAGAAAAAAAATATTAATTTGAGTTAAATGCAATTTTTTTTCATTTTATAATTTAAAGTTATTTATTTGTTAATGTTTTTTTTTTTTTTTTGCAAAAAAAAAAAACTAGTCTTATTTTAAAGATAAATTATAATTTAAAGTATTAGTAAAAAAAAGTTACATTTATGTTGTATTACTTATGTTTTAAGAATAAGTATTGCGCGTGAAATATGCATGTCGGAAATAAAACGTGCATTCAAATTCAAAGCAAAAAGGAAATTTGTGAAGTAAGGAATCACATTTAGTAAAAAAGCATTTTAAGATCAAAATCAGATCTGTCAAAGCAAAAAAGCTAAAATCTCAAAGATATAAGAAGCATATTATTAAGCGCAAAGGTGACTTCTTGAAGCATCCCTTTTAGCTTGTATTACTTTTCTAAAACCTTCATTCTAAATCTTCTTCAAAAAAATTGTTAAATCCTTTTATAAGAAATAAGAGTTGCAGAAAATGTTTCCAATATCAAAGAGACCATAACTAAGTTCTTTTCCGGGGACCTTCACTTACTTCGTTGAGTGCCTTTTCCAAGCTTTGCGCTCGGTATGTGCCTTGCCGCGCATTTCTAGAATGTAGCAAACTCAATTTACAAGGAAGAGAGCGTTTCCAGTTCATAAGAATACCGACATCAAAAATCAAGGAAACTTTGTTACCGTCGCTGATTTAACATCGGAATATTCAGAACAAAAAGCTGCATTATTACTCACTGACATGTTTCGGTTGTGAAGCCAATACAAATTGTTTCGATCGAAGAAATGTTTTAATAAAATAACATTGTATATCAAAAAAAAAAAAAAATGAGATAATCAGAGAGGGTTAATTCATTGCAAATAATTAAAAATACACAGTGGCTTCTTTCTTTTAAAAAATTACGGATTCTCTGTTTGTTTCAGCTTACCTATTTATTAGAATCTATGCTGTCATTGATTCTAAATTGTACCCCAAATTTTCAACACTTTGGAGGGGGGGGATAAATCTGGTGTAAAGTTAGTTTGATATAGATATTTACGAAATTAAAAACAAAATAAAAGAAGAACTAATAAGAAGTGAATATTTAATTTATTTCACCAATATTTAAAAAAAAACATTTAAATGCACTTATGAACTGATAATTGCCTTAACTCTCAGTAAAATTCAATTTCCCCCATGCAACGATTTTTAGTAATATATTGAGAAAAAAAGTGCTACTTGGATTGGAATAAATACGGCATACTGTTAAAAATAATTAGTATATTTCAGTTAAATATTTAAGAAATGGAGATTATTGTACAATAGTTTTTAAAAAACACCTGCTATCAGATGTATATTTTTTTCCTTATCTGATTCTTATTACATCATTGATTTAATCTGATGCAACAATTACCTGTAGCTCTATGGTTACAATTGCCTATAGCACTGTGTGTGGTAATGATTGCCTACAGTGTCATGGTAACAATTGCCTGTAGGGGGCAGTTGTTCATGTAGTGAGCCTAATGACATGCGATGCTCAAATCGATATCATGTCCAATTCTTGATCCCGTTTAAGACCTGTTTTAAGTTATAATGAGGATATTGATAATTGATTTGAGTCATGTGGAGCGTTGTTGAATAGCCCTCGGGTTGCTTTGACATGTAACGCGAATAAACAACCAATATCAAATCAAGCAAGATTGTAGATAAGTCAATCAAATTGTTTGGCAATCAATTTGGCATTGACCGGCTATCTTACATAGCACACATAAGAGTTTTATACATACATTTTTTTACGATATAAAATTTCGATTCATAACACGAAATTTGGATGAATTTATCAAGTTTCAGCGAATGTTCTTATATTTGATATAATTTTTTCTAGTTTTTGGTATGGATCCACGTGCTTACTCGATTCTCGAATATTCTTCATTAAAGTCAAAATCTAATAACTTCTAATTAATCTCTTTTACCACTAATTGTTATTAAGTGTTATTCTTATAATCAAAATAAAAAAAAGCATGCGCACATGCTAGGTAGTATACAAATGCGGCAATCCAACACTTTCAAAGAAATATTTATTTTCAGAAGCTCTTATTCTAGAAATTAAACTGGGTCTTAAATATCTCACCCCTATCGGTTCATTCAAAATTAGTGTGACCAAATTTAAAAGCATATAACTATTTATGGTGAATTTCAGTTGCTTTACTTCCAGTTTTATTTAAAAAATGAAACATTTAAATTATTAATCAAACCATTATTATTTGTGGGAGTAAATTATGGTACCGAAATTGTATCCCAAACCTGGAAACAAAATTTTAAAGCTTTTGAATGATGGTTGCTCAAATTATGTTACCAATAAGTCATTTAAAAAGGAGAAAAGATACATTTTTGTAAAGTATTTCTATCGATACATCAAAATTAAATAAACTTTGGCTGGCAGTTCAAAAGCTCCAGGAAACATATGCGAATGAAGTCCTTAAAGAAAAAAAAAAGAAGCCGAAAAGACACCGTTGTAGAAAATCCTCTGCCTCAAAGAACTTTGACAAGTAAACTACAGGTATCCTAATCGACAACTTGTTGTCAGGTAAAAAGAATGGTAATAAAAAAGTGAATGAACCAGTCTGTCATCAAATGTTTGCAAAGACCATAGAAAAACAAAGAAAAGTTATTGGCCTCTGTATTTAATGTTATGGAAAGGTAGATACAAAACATGGATTACTTCGGATGAAGCACTGTTTCATCTGTCACCCACAACTGCTGAAACGAAGATACAATATATTTCATGCAAAAGCGACGCAAAGATGCAGCTATTTTGCAAAAGGTAAGTTAGCCGTCAGATGTTATAATGTGGATGAGAATGTCCTCTCAAGGCTTAACAAACTCATTTTTTGTAGAACTAAAGGCTAAAATTGATGCTATATACTATCAGAAAAAAGTTTTGAAGCACATTATTAAAGAAAGTAAACATGTTTACCTTCAAGGAAAGTTTTCTTTTCATCAAGATTCTCTACCAAGCCATGCTGCAAAATCAACTATAAAACGGCTGAAAATAAAAATAAAAAAAAAAAACATTTTCTTCTTTCTGAGAAATAGGTACCATCACTCCGACTACACATTCTTGCGAATATTTTTATAGGAATGTTTAAAAAAGCAATTAAATAAATGTAAAGTAAGAACACTTCAAAGGCTTCAAAAAGCAATCAAAGAGGAAGTTCGAAAATCCCCCCCCCCCAAATGCTGGAAAAAGCTTTTTTTGACTTGGCCTAAATATTTACATAAAGTGCACTGAAAGCCACATTGAAAAATTTCATGCAAACAACTTTATTAAAAAAAAAAATGTATGGTGCTCTGAAAATGGTCACATTATTTTTTAATCAACCGGTAATGCGAACAAAATTTGGAGAACGAATTGTAAACTAAATAGTCGTCTTCGTCATGAAACTGTGATTTTAAAGTACTAAATCCTTTGAATGTACACATTCTAGGGTACTTCTAGACCACAACAATGTAAAGCTAAATGTAACACTTGTTAAGTTAGTACAGGAATGGATAACTGTTATTGCTCAAGAGACACATTGTGGAAAAGTATGTAACCGGAAGGCCGCCGCACCTTTTTAAAAAGATTATTCATTCGAAGCACTGCAGCCGGTTACCAGCTAAGGCTGTCTCGATCAGCTTAGACTAGCTTCATTTATTTGACGATATATATATATATTTCTTCCATCGGTTAAATCTAAACTCCCTCAACCACTTTTCTACTTTATCCATCCACCTTGTTTTCGGTTTTCCTCTTTGTTACTGGAGTTTAGAAAGAGATTTTCTGTACAGGATTGTCTTTGCTATATAGAAATACATGTCCCAACCATCTTATTTGGGAAACCTTGGTCACTTTGACTATATTGTGTTCTTAGTATTTTGATTGAAATTCAAGGTTTTACGTTTTCTCTAACTGCACCAAAAAATTTTAGGGAGATTTTTCTCTCAAAAGTCATCAGTTTCTCATCGTCTTCTTTGTTCATTGTCCAGCATTCACTGTCGTATAAAACAATTGGTCTTACTAGAGTCTTGTATAAATGTATTTTTGTTTTGCTACTTATGTATTTAGATTTAAACTGGTTTCGCCATCCATGACAACATCTATTAACCCACTTGATTCAATTTTTGATTTCATTTTTTATGTCATTACTATTATTTACAATTGTACCTAAGTATTTAAATTGAGTCACTTGTTCGAATTCATATTCATTAATTTTCATTTAAAATGATTACATTCATTATTTATCATTGCATCTCAAAAAATATATAAATTGAACCTTAAGAATCAATATACTTGTTAGTTAAATAAAATAGTGACAGTTTTATTCAATTTACTTATAGCGCTAATTGCATACCTATATTTGAAAGCATTTGTAATTTTAGAGTCAATTAAATGAGATAAATGTACAATATTACACTTTCCTACAATTTTCTCCTTTAGTTTTTCTTTAATTTCAGTTACAAAGGTTCCGTTCAAGCATTTAAGTATTTTCCGGCCCAGTGAAAAATACGTAGCGAATCTTTGTTCATTCACGAGAAAGAAATTTCGTTTCGAGGTGGATTTTCTGATTGTCTTGGTGGGTTACTATCTTACAACACTTGAGATCGTAGCATTTAAAATCTTGATCGAAAAAAATTCAAGCCAAAGGCTGTTTGAAATATTATATTTGTGCTCTAATATTTAACATAAAATCAGTTTTTGAAAGCACGATTTTCATTCAGATATTAAAGAAATTTTACAACACATTCTTTCAGAAAATTAATACTTAAAATAGAGCTTTAAATGTAATAGAAAAGGAAAAAATCTCATTGATGTAAAGAGGACATAAAACGTTTAGGAATGCAGCAAGAGCATCAACAACGAAGAGTTAATTTAACAGAAATTAAAATGTATTTACTGTAACACAGTAATACTGTATACAGTATATTTTTAATAACTTCTCTAGAGAGCAGTAAAGTATTTTTCAGAAACTTTTCCCCCTAAATTTCAGAGGTACTCACCATTCTAGAATCAGGAGTAAATTATTTTAATAAAATGTTGATATAAAAACATTTATCCATTATACGTGGGACAAAAACGCATCGCTTGTTAAAGAAGGAAAAACTTAACTAGGAAAATCTGTGTTGTTCAAAAAAAATTAGCAAACTGAAAGCACATTAAAAATTACTAATTAAAGAAAAGAGAGGGAATTAGAGAAATCGTATGCAGTGAGTGATATTCTTCCTATGTCTTATGATCTGGATTAAAAACTCACTTCATGATGATTTTATGTATTCACATCTTCAAATGACTGAATGATAATTCTAATAACTATTTAGAAATTTGAATTCTGTAACTCTAACTTTGAAGGATTTATGCGATTTTTTCTTCGTATAAGAATAAAACCATTCAAAACACCCAAAAAGTTGAAAGATTAAAATCGCTTGTGAAGGGTTAGTGGATAAAAAAGTTAGTGTGTTTAAAAAAACCTTTTTTTCCCCATAAACTACTTATTTAACAAGATTAACGAATCCATACACGAAAAAAAGCCACTCCCCATTAATACTAAGAGAATTCCCTAAAATATTCTCGGCTTATACACGGAAATATACGGTGTACAATAATCGATGGATAAATGATAAGAGTTGTTAAATAGGAGTGGTGGGAAAATGTATATAGACATGTTGTTTAACAGAGAGTGAAATAAACGTAAAATGAGTGATATAATAAATGGAATACTATAATTAATTATATAAACTGTTAACACAAAATTAAAGTAGGACTCTTGAAAACTCGGGAAAAAACTCCTGAATAATTTTAAATCGTCCTGTTACAAAGAAATCTTGTAAATATTTTCAAATAAAAAATAATGAACTGTAACATTTTTTTTTAAATGTAAAGTAAATAATAAAGCTATAATATAGTTTTTAATATAATAAAAGCTCGAATTTGAATATCTCAAAATATTTTTTTTCATTAAAATAATACAAACTTAGAAAATCTGAAAATTTTACTGCGATTTTTATTTTGCGTGCAAAAAGCTATATTTAAAATAGAAAGAACTAATAATCTTCTCCCTGATATTTAATGATGGTACGGTAGTTCAAATCTACTACATGTGCATAAAAAAGGAAATGTCATCAAGTCCTATACATAAAATGGCCTAAAATTACACATTTTTGTATATTCTGAAATAAAAACAAATTCAGGATTAAATATTTCAGTTCAGTTTTATAATTTCTTTGTAATACAAATGTCCTAATATGATTCAATTTGTATTTTTAAAATCTGTAATAGATCCAAATTTTAAAAAGATTAAGGTTAAGCTAAAACTATTCCAGTATAGACATTTGGAACGATAGGAGGTTAAGTATAACCTCAGGTTTGTCACCAGGAGTGATTTGAATCTGCGATGTCAATCACCAAACTCTTGTTATATGCTACAAAGAAACCTAAAATCCCCAAATCATATTTAACGTATAATTTTGACAACGAAGTTAGCGAATAAGTATTACGGGAACTACTCCGTAAAATGTTTCACCCGGCTGTTGTTCAGAGTTTATTAATTAGTTCTCTTTTATAACTTTTGTCCTAATTGAATCACAAAAAGTTACTCGTAATAAAGAAGGGAGTTTTTTTGTTAATGAACATTGAATAGAGAGAGAGAGAGAGAGAGAGAGAGAGAGTATCAGAAATATTGCTACTATTTCCCTTAATATATTCTTTATCGACCAATTTCAAACTTAATTAATAAAAAAAGTTAAAAATTGTTTTAATTGTTATTTTTAAATGTCATACATTTGCAATAGTAAAAAAATCCAGCAAATGCGAAGGTAAAAAAAAGAAAAAGAACTCTGAATCGATTCGTGCTTTGGAAATGTAATGAAATCAAAATAATATGAATAAGGAAGATAATACGGTTGAGACCTTTGTAAAGCATGTTTTCTAAATAAGCTTCAATAACAAGCAAAGTTTTTCTTCAACACGCATTATCAAATTCAATTCTGCTACGCTTAAAAAAGCATACAAGAAAACGCTTCACTTAAATCAGAAAATTCCTTGCTTTATGTGATGTACTTGTATTTCAAAGAAAAATTATAATAATATATATTTTTTTTATCTAAGCCTTTCTAAACAAGTGTTTGATAAAAAAAGGTGTAAATCCTAAAATCTCAGAATATGTTTTGCGTATGGAAATAAGGGCTCAATTTAAATCTTTGCCAATTTTATTGAAAAGAAATAGGGGGGAGGGGGAGCTCGAGGATGGGAAAATGTCTTTGAAAAAGAGGAAAGACGATGCGTTATATTCGCATTACTTTTAAGGTGTGCAAAATATTATTGCTAAGGTGTGAAAGAAAATCTGACCCTTTTTTTTTCTGAAGAAAAGTGTGGTTTAGAATATTTTTTTCCCCTTTCTCCTTTTTATTTTCGGTCGTTTTCATCGAGTGTAACGTTTTTGACAGCTTTTCTCGTAGGTTGATTATGAGCTCGTGTTACCATTTCTAGTCTTGTGGATAAAAAAGTACAGAGAAAAAAATTAAGCAAGGGAGATTTTATTGCCCCATGTTTTATAAGTCGTTAACAACCAGAATCCTGAATGTAATAGTGTTGTTTTTTTTATTATTTTCCAAAACATCCAGTGAAAAGAATTTATGGTTTTCTTTTATCTGCAGTAAAGTGAAAAACATGTTCATAAGGAGCTTAAAGGCGATTTATTTTGTCTTTTAATTGCGTGGAAATCTTCATTCACAAGGTACAAACGAGAATTAATAATAACACCTCGGCATAAGAAGTATAATAATAAGCAAAAAATTAGAAGAAAGAAACTTTAAAAGAAGATATACGATTATTACATACTTTTTCTTTAAATACTGTAGTGCAAAAAATTTTAAAAAGTCAATTTTAAATTTAAAAAAAAACATGTATAAAACACTTAGACTATAAGAATAGAATAATTAACGTTTAAAGAGTAAGTAGTCGATATCTTCTCTGGAAGGAAATACTATTATGATGAAAGGGATTGGCTTAAAATTCTACCAAGGAATCTCTTCCCCTCATGATTAATTGCTTTTTCAACACCATGTAGTCTGTCAAAACCCTTTAACTCTAGGTACTTGAATGAATTTTTCTTGTTTTCAGTCGAGGGAGAGGGAATTTCCATTTTAATCATTTCTTTTTCTAAGCGCAAAGATCCCCACTCTTGAGCAGGTGAACAGTACATGTTATTCATGTAACTGTTCAAAGAGTCGAAAAAAGAAGGGAAAGGCAGTATAGCCAAAGTTCAAGGTTCTGAGAAGCAGCTTCCCCTCAAGACTAACCGATTCCTAAAAGTTAAAGAGCATTTAAATGTATGAAAAAATACACTAAATAATGTGAATTTAATTCTTTACATAAAATGTAAATTTAATTTAAAATAAATGTCATTCTGAGTACATAAGAACTAGTTTAGAAACGTGGTAAAATGTTGAATACATCTGTTAACTGCTACCTTTCGTGTGTTTCAATTTTTAACTAGGAAGGGCTTTGAGGGTCCGTTCCATGTAATTTAGAACAGCTGAAAGATATCACCAAAATACATTTTGGAGAATTAGCACTCTGATTTATTAAACATTAAATTCGCACTCAGGAATACACAAGGACTAGCTGAAAGGATCTCGCAACTTAGTACCTCCTTCAAGTACAGAAAACGACATCTCATTTGCCCCATCTACTTATCCTTGAAGACTTTGAGCCACGGCAGCGTCAAAGATTAAACGTGATTCAGTTACTCTTTACGGTGGATTTTAAGTGATACCAGGAATTTAACCTTAAACTTGGCAGAAATCCCGTCGACCATGATTTTGTGACCGTGATTACTCGAAAAACGTACCCCGGAAATACTCCTCAAGCACAAGTTTCTGTTTAAACTTTGTTGAATACAAACTCGTGTTCAAGATTACTCAACTAACGTAGTTAGTTAAATACAAGAATAAATTGAAATTTGAACTTATAAATGTCTTAAAAAGGTTTTAAGAAATCAAAAACTATTGCCAAATATATATATATGTTCAATATTAATCATAAGAAAAAGCTAAAACGTCTTTAGTTCAGTTGCACTCACTGTAACGAAAGATCAAAACAACAATCGCTATTTTACGAGCATGAAGCAACAAACAACGGTAATTACGATTCTGGTATTTAAAAACAACCATCTGTTCTTCCCTCACATAATGTTTGTAGATAGTGCTATTTGTGCACATGTTTTGCAAGTTCACTGAAATATGAATAATTTGCATTCCTTTTTGAGGGCCATGAAGGGTTTAAATTTCCCACATGTTACACGCTGCCTTCATGGAGCTCAATTTTGAACATGAATTAGTATTGGTAGACATTCAGGCATCCATCCATTATATAATGAAATGCTTTCACTGGAATCAAACATGGTGCAGTCTAGTAATTGAAGGAACCTTTTTAGTTCCACATTTTATTAACGAACACACCCAAAGCAGCAATTAACACATTACAAAACACTCAACACTAGCAATGTGAACAAAAACGTTCTTTTACAATCTCCGGAGGACTAAACTTTTAAGCATTTCCCAACAGGAAACCTTCAGCATCTTTTGTGATCATATCATCTCCGGTTTTAAATACATTTATTGTTCGGAATCAAAGGCTGATACAATATTGCCTCGTCTATATCACTTTGAAATATATTACCGTGACAATTTTTGAGGAAATAAAGTTGTGGTTAAAATGACATTTCCCTTTAAGCGTGTAAACAAAAGAAATTATCTCTTAATTATTAGAAGCAATATATTGAAGGGTTCAAAACTACCGTAAATTTTAAGAAATCCCTCAAAATAAAATTTAAACGGTGAATTATTACAAGTGTCATGAAAACTCAAAAATTTTCTTTAGTTATGCGTAAATATATAATTCACCCAAATATTTCCTCTCATTAAATAAAAATTTAGAAAAATCTAGAATTACAGACCAAAATGGAAAAATTTGTGAATATTTCACTGTTTTCTCACGTAAAATAAAGAAAGTAATTAAAAAGAAATAAAACTACATGGCTCTTGAGCTACTTAATGATATTAACTAGATAAATTATTTCTAAGCAAGTGATAAAAGCGCAATTATCTAATATTTCTGCACAGAGCCGAAAAAAAGGGGTTAACTTTGCTTTAAAATCCGACATAAAAAAAGCAAATCTAAGGAAAATATCAGGTATTTATTAGTACAAAATAGTTTATCTTAACAAACAATTATACAAGAATTCTTATTCCAAATGCTCTTATTCCACTGGTAATAATTATTCTGTTCGTTGACCTGCAATTTAAATGCAAATTAGGCACATATTTCAAAAGAAATATAAATATTTGAGGAATCAATTAAAATTACAACATACTTTACAAACACACACAACTGGAGGTAGACCTAACTATTTTCCAGTACAGTTAAAAGAGTAAGAACTTATTTTCATTCAGGAAATTTCCATGAACAATTATTCAGTTTTTTGTGAGCCAAATGATGAAAAAAATTTGTCATTACTATATTTAATTTGGTAGAGACAGCAGTACTCCTTATTTATAAAATAATCCTTTACTCAACTACTCAATTTAAATTATAGTTAAAGATGAGTATTCCCGACACTCTGGAAAATCAGTCTCTCTTTTGTCTTCGTCATGTTGAAACGCGCAAATTGTATTTAAATTATGTGTTCTGTGTGTGTGCCGTCAGTAAGTGTCGTTTAGATGTTTATTGTGTGTGTCTATATATAAAAAGTATTCGTCAAAAAGAGACGGCCTCATCAATGCTACTATAACAATATCAATAATTTAATACGATTTAGATAAAGCAATTCTCCATACCAATCTCCATACTCATAGGTAGATCTCAACAACTTTTTTTCTTTTCTAAATTTTCTTTATTTGCTCAAAAAATTGGAAACTCCCATTTTCTCTATCTGGTATTAATTTAGTTTCAAAATACATTTCTTTAAAAAATTCAACCGTTTTAAATTTTCTTCAGTCATTTACAGTAATCAAATGCGTACGTGCATGGTAATTTTACAATGTTAAATTCCTTTGAGATTAACATTTTAGGTTTTGCTCAAGGAATTTAAATAACCGGGGGAGTTAAGAAAAATGTTAAAAAGAACAGTTCTTTAAAATAGAATCGGAACAGGTTACAGCAAATCATCTAAAACAATAGGATTTTTCATTCCTAATCATAGTTGCTAAATTGTTAATGACGTATTGTTTGTTACTTTTACAAGTTCCGATAAACCGTGTTTAAGATAAACGGTAAGGGGTTCTCCCTTCTTGGTTCCGATAAATCAAGAAGGGGGAACATTTAATTATTAATTTAGCACTTTCAAGATCTCACGTGGAATGTAGTAATATTCCGGAACAAGTATCAATATCACCTATGAATCATCTTAAGCTATGATTGAGTTCATAGCATGAGTCTTATGTGCCGATGACCAATGCATTTTATTCTAAAATGAAGTTATCAAAATAAAATTTTCGATTCAATTATCCTTACGATTTTCCTCAATCTCAGTCATCAAATAGTTTTTTAAATGGTCTCGAACTTACTCTCTAATACATATTTGAAATATTTGTTTATAACAAAATGTGAAAAAACTGCATCTTGTTTTTCATAAATCATATATTTTTTACTGTTTGGGGTGATTTGCTGTAACTTGCGTGTCGTTAATACATTTTCAATCAAGACTTTATTCGCATGTCTATTTTTTTTGGTACTCTACTGTTTATCAACACTTTAAATTCGTATATATAAAAAATAATTTTCTACTTAGTTTTTTTAATAGACTATTATGTATAAATAACAAATAGTTAATAAAATAAATATATTTCAAAAACTTTTTTTCTCTAAAAATCGTAAAGCGTACATATATTTTTGATAAGCTTATGATCCTATACATATAATACATAACACGATTTATAAATATTTAATTTTAAAATGGCAGCTATTTCCTTTTATTTCCCATTACCTATTTTACTTAAAATTGGTATAAAACTGTCTTCGCTTTCTGTGCTCATTTTTTCATGGTTTACTCATGAACAAAATACATTCTTGTAGAAAAGAAATCCTACTGAAACTTCAATTCTAAATAACGCATTTTTCAACTTCTTAACAACAGATCTAAGGAATCTTACACTCTTATCCGTCTAGACTTATAAAACCAGATATTCCTGAATATTGTAGTAAGTAAGAATGCGGGTCTGGTTCTCGAAAAAAAAGAAGCCATTCTGTAAGTGAAATACAAAAAGCATAACCTTCAATGCAAACAATAAAAACTGACAGAACCGAAAGAAGAGACAGATAGAATTTTTTTTAGAAGAAAAAAATTCCTTTTCCTTGGCCTTTGGGTCCCGATTACGGTATTCGTGGCTTCCATCGGCAATTCAATCCCTCTGAAAATGAAGCCACTCTTGCCTCTTGAACGTTACTCCCCCCCCCCTCTTCTTTTTTCCCATTCTTAAGCTTTTTTTCTACTTTAACATCTGACTCCCATAGTAGCCATTCATCGATTTCCTATTGGCATGGAATCCGATTCAATGAAACAACCTATCCCGTGTCTCTGCAGCCGCTACGTCTTCAATCGACGTAGCAATGAAGTTTGGAGCCAAAATGGTGTAGAAAAAAACAATGAACAGACACCTTAACAAATGGCTTCTGTTCGCCTTGCGAGATGAAAATGTTAAAACTGGTTCAAAGTTAGTGGAAGAGTGATAATCGAATTAAAGTACTCACGAGAACCGATTGCATTGATAGTCTGTTGTATTTTATTTTACTGGATTTTATTTTAAAAGATTAAATAGGTCTTTGATACTTCAGTAATAAAAGAACGTGAAAAAAATTATTAAATACTATAAGTAACACTGACCGTTCTTAATCGAGATTTTGAAAAAAGCGTACAAATGAATACATTTTTTATTTATTGTCATTCCAATTAGAATATACACATAAAATTGTCTTAAGAATGTTATTATAAGAAAAAATTATTTAAATACAATTTAGGCAAAAACGGAAAGAAAGAATGACATATTTTCAAAGCATTCTTCTTTTAAGGAGGAGGATTCTGTGATGATAATTGTGTGCCTATACTTTTGTGCAAAGCCTGAGCTAAAAGTTTTGAAATATATAATTTCAAATAAATGGATTTATTCATATTTTAGTATATCAGAGTAGAGACATTTTAACAAACAAATAAAAACCACAGGTAATTATTTTGATTGAAAGTAACTATGAATTAATTCCATTTTCAAAACTTACAGTTCAGATTATGTAGAGAAGTCGCAGCTATATATATAGACAAAGTATCATTACTATAAACGGAGACTATACTATAACGGCTATTACTATAACGGCATTTTCATAAACGGAGAATGTTTTTTAAGTATATCATGCTTCCTTCACTTTTTTTCCCCTCAAAGTACCTGTAAATTTAAATGATTTTTTTGTTATATTCTAAGGCAATTTTATATATACATTCTAATTCAAATAACACTAAATACCCCCCAAAAAATATTTATTTATACACTTCTGCAAAAACACGATTCAAAACGCAGTTCTATAAATTTTAATAAATTAAAAAGACACAACAGAATTACGAAGGGCGCTTTATTTTAAATTTGAAAATATAAAGAAATTTAATTCTTTCAAATAATATAAGTGTTTAGATTTCTAAAATCTTTCCAAATTTACAAATAATTTTTTTAAAAATTAGTTGTTTTTTAAAGTTTACAGGGAATTTATTTCTTGCATCATTTATGTAAAAATACAAGATGTTTTCTTTAACACTTACTTCATACGATTCCTTGGATTTATGTATACAAAAATACACAAAAAATATTGCTTTTAATGCACAATTTCTTGTAAAATAATTGTCATGAATAGGAAAAAGGAAATTGCATCCGATCTACATTTTAAAGTAAACAACTTATATAGCAAAAATTATAATAAAGATATAAAAAAAAGTTGTTAAAAATAAAGTGAACAAACATTATAGCAGGCAAAATAAGTATTCAAATGTAATTTCTGAACATTAATAACAAATACATATAATAATATCAATCTTATTCTGTGAGTAAATCCAAAACACAATTTTTTAACACACTTCCTATTTGACAGATTAAACATTTTAATGAATCCGTTTCCAAAAAACTTTAAAAAGTTCATTATTTATCTCAAATGTTTTTCCTGGTCAATTTCATCTTTTAGTTTTCTTCCATTTCTGCTGTTGTTACAGTTCATTTTTCTTCTAGATACTTTCTTCCAAATTTAAATTTCCGTTTCTAAATAATTCATACAAACACTTTTTATTCAAAAGCTGCTTTCACGTAATATTTGATTCAAATATAACGGATTACATAGTGTCTAATGTAAGAATTCAGTTACTTAAGGCTTTAATAACTGAATTTTTACATAAAACTTTAATGTTAATGTATGAACCAAGTATATTCATTGTTATATATAGCATAACAACTGTCAAACACAAGATATAATTTTAAAATGGAAGTTATTACCGCAATCAAAAAGTATCAGACTTCTAGCATTAAAAAAGGAGGAAATCAAATATCAATATTTTTTAATTAAACAAAAGGTGGTGTCAATATTTTATAAATCTCTCTTGGTTGATTTTCAAACATCTTAATTAAGGTTGTGAATAAAAGAGAGTTACTATAAATGTTCTTCCAACTTCTTAAAGATATGTCTAAAAAGTGCTATAAGTAAAAATAATAAAAGTACTATATTTCAAAAGCAATTTGTTACGACCCTCTTGTGTAGATGGAGCTAGTAGTCTTCTTTGATTGCTGTTAACTATTATTGTTGTAGATGTTAGCCATGAAGCAAGCCCGATGAACCAACCATCGTTTAATAAATAACCTACAGTCTACTTCTCGTATATTAAATTGTTGAATTGACAAGTTTTGAACTAACTCAAAGTCAATCAACACATCAATTCACTACTTACTATTGAACAATCATAACTGCTAATAGCTTTTTTTGTTCCATATATAACCTTCAATCACTTCAAACGAGAGTATAATTCTTTCAAGTTTATATGATTTTGTTATAGAGAGAAAAATATCAGTCTGTGTGAAAAATGACATTTCTCAAAAGTTATAAATTCAAAAATTAGAAATATAAAGATATTATATGTCACAACAAAAGTTTTAGTACAATTTAAATTAATGTCTCGCTAGAAACAAACTGAGGGCTACAAGCAAAGTTGGAATTTGAACGGAAGTCAGATGACGAGAGGAACACTTGATTTAATATCTTGTACATCTGAAATCAGCATTACAAGCGAGCTGGTATACTATGTTCCTTTTAGCCCTCCCCCTTTTCTTTAATCCATACAACGGATCTTAGGGAGAGCCTGACGGCACATCATAAGGTTGTCTCTTTGCGTAATGTTATATGGTTAATTTCCAGATTCGGGTCAGTTATACCGATTGAAAACTGTTCCAAAATTAATATCGCATTCTGATAACGCTATCCTTTAGAAAACTTCATACTTTACTATATCACACATTTTGAACTGGTAAATTTATTCAACAAGGGGTGGTTGATAAGTAAGGTCTCCAAGCCTACGACAAGTTAAAATAATAACAGATGCATCAAAATGAAGGAAATTTACTACTCTTACATATTGTAAACACATTTCTCAACATAGTCGCCACTTACAGCTACACATTTGTCCAATAGTTATATCCATTTGTTCATTCCGTTTATGAAGATAGATTCTGGTTGATTGAGTATCCATTTGTGCATGATTGCCTGAACTTCAGCATCCAAAGAAAAACTTTGACCTTTCAACGTTTCCTTCAATTTTGAGAACAACCAAAAGTCCGATGGCGCAAAATTGGGTTGTAAGTAGGCTGTGGAACCACTGTGAATTTCAGTTTTTTCATGACATATGTGTTTGTGCATTGCAATGAGGTCTTGCATTGTTGTGATGCAAAAGAAAGACTTCTTTTTCCAGTCTGATACTTCGGATGCGTTGCTTGAGTGATCGTAATGTTGCACAATACCTTTCGGAATTCAATGTCAATCATTTAGTCAAATTCCATGTCAACTTGTTTCCCAAAAGATGGTGAGCATGACTTTCGTTGCTGACATTAAAGTTTTGAATTTCTCGACCCTCGTAGAACCAGGATGACGATATTCCACGGTTTGCTTCTTGTTTTCTGGGTCATAATGATGAATCCAGGATGCCAAAGTTCAGGTAGCTAGCCAAAATCTTTCTTCATGGACGGAATGAAAAAAATGGATAGAATGATTGAACAAACGTGTTGCTTTAAATGGTGACTTTGTTGAGAAAATTGTTCACAAAACGTTAGAGTAATAAATTTCCTTCATTCTGATACCTCTGTTATTATTTTACCTTGTCGGAAACTTATTTTATACTATTAGATACCTTACTTATCAATCCCCCCCCGTAGTAAAAATGCATATATTTCATGTTTCTTCTCGTACGAATACATTACAATTTAAAATGGGTTACTAGAGGAAAAAACTATACAAAAGGGGGTGGAAGGCATCTATTAAAGTTTTAATTACTACTAAAAATAATCGAGGCGGAAGCTTAGGTTTGTTTGTTATTCTTTACACTAATGTATATTGCCTCCATCCAGAATTGTACATTATTCCCAGCGTTTCTTCATTTTTCAATGGTCATCATAGCAAAACTCATTGTGTCGAGCTCATTGTGTAGAACTCATTGTATCGAGCTCATTGTGTAAAATTCATTGTGCCGAGTTTATTGTGCAGAACTCATTGTGTCGGCTCATTGGGTACATAATGTCGAAAACCATTCTTCGACCGCTTGAATGGTATATAATAAAAAAAACGGAGGAGGAAAATGTCGCTTAAGGCGAGATCAAAAGAACAGGGTGGATGTAGCAAAATTTCAAAATACACATCGCTTTGAATTCTCAACCGCAACTAGAGATGAATGATCAAGTGCATTTTCCGTAAGAACACACACGTATGCCTTTGGATACCATACGAAGTCCTCGATGATTTTTGATCAAACAATTGGCACAATTCTTTTAGAAGTGTGCAGAATAGACTCTAGTTTTCTATTTGAATCTAGTATACTCTTCCTCAGGTAATATATTAAGATGGCTACGACAAAAAACCAGATAGAGCAAGACCCTTCCTGAAGACATCTGCAACTTATCTTTCTTGGGGAAAGGTGAGTCGATGTTATTCCAATTCTTATTCACCGTTTACAAAATACTGAGTGCAATAATCTTGTTTCAGACGAAGGATAAATTTTAACTATACATTTTAAAATCATTTCCTAAATTAATTCTACGAAAAAAATATAAGCATTTAATAAAAGTAACAATAATTCTACAATTATTATTTTTAAAATCCATCACACAAATCAGAATTAGCTTTATAGAAAGTTATTTTATTTTTCCAGAAGTAACGTGTTTTTAAAAATGTAATGTTTTTGAGAATTATCTTACTTTTTCCGCTCAATATACTTTTATAATAGTAAACTTACTTCTAAAAACACTAACCATATTATGTTATTTAGTATAGCAACTAAATACACTCATCACTGAATATATCAATCATAAGTTGCCATCATAAATCATGCTATTCACAAAGTAAATATATAAGTTACCGTAATAGCATTATAGTAATTAATCAATATGGTAAAGTCAGAGGAGGAATGTAAAGACACAACACATACAATGATTTATTATGATACTAAAATTTCCAAGCCATTTTAGCTACTGGAATCCTATGAAGTAACGGACCACACCCAATGAGTCCCGAGTTTTTGATTTATTATGTAAATCTCAGACATATTTTTACTCACATAGAGATGGTGAAGTTCACGTTTGGCACAAATGATTCATCAACATAGTAATTACCATCTAGGTAGCAGATGTCAGCTAATTAGATTAGATAGCATCTTTCAATTAGTGGAAGAATACTATTGTTTACAAGCATTGTACAATTACCATTCTTTATTTTTTCACAAATGAAAATATTATAGCTACATGTAATTGATTAAAAATTGGGGAAATAACCTACAATGCAAACTAAAGCTTACGAATTTTTATAAGTGGATAAATAAGCACGAGCTTTGAAACCGAATTTATGTTATATAAAAGATTTATAGAGAGCACATTCGATTCGATTTTTTTTTTATCATATGGATTTTATAGGGATTAAATTTCAAACTTTTTTAGAAATAAACGATGTATTATTTACATTACTTGATAGTTAATTAAACATATTTAACACTTTTCATTCATAATTTCCTGTAACTAAAAGCAATTTGCTGAAAATAAGAGTAATTAACAGACTAAAATTGAATATTTTTTCGAATGTGTTCTTCGTACTATTAAAATAAATACTTAAAAATTCAAAATAACATTTTGAAAAACATGTACAAGCATGCTCAAATATTTATTATTTCTTGGCTCGTTGAATATTCTTAAATTTTACACTAATATGACTTACTGTTTAAGAAATAGATGGCGCTGTTACAACAAAAGTGTTATGCAACTGTGTCCATAATAGAAGGAGTGTGATGTGTATAGTGAGAGAGAGAGAGAGCAGCGCGTATATGGAAGAGTCAAGGAAATTAGGGAGATAGTATGAGGTGTGAGAGCTTAGCTTTAGTATATTTTACTAAAGCGTGTATATTACACGTGTTGTATCACACATATTTCTTTTTACAAATTTTGCTGCTTATTTACTCAATATTATCAAAAAATTAATAAAAATAAGAGAAAAAAATTAACAAAGAAGAAAGAAATTTCTAAATTGTAAAAAAGCAATAACCCACTATGATTTGGGTGCGAATGCAATAGTAGACTTTCAAATATATTTTATTGTTGAGTGGGACATAATGTTTTTGCATTTGCAATATTCTTTCCTTCATTTAGATCAGCGGTCTTCAAAATGTAGTCTACGGTACCCTGGGGATCCAAGAGACATACGAAGGGTTCCACAGGTCAGAATAAAAAAATCTAATTGAAAGTTATACACTAGCATACAAAATGGATTCATGTTCTCTATGAAGTTTATATAACCAAAAATTTCTAAAGCTCATCCCACTCATTAGAAGCGAAAACTTTATTTACACATTTATATAACTTTATTTAGTAATCTTTTTTAAACTTTTATTCTAATATACAAAAAGAACATTAAAACCTTTTTTTTATGTGTGCCAGCTACTACAATATTGTCAGCTATGCAGGTTCCGTGGAATAATTTTACACTCCTTTGTGCAATTCTTCATACAACTAAGTAGTTTTTTAATGGAAAATGTACCTTAACATTTGCGGAAGAAGCACCTATAATGAATGAGAGGGAAAAACCTATCGACATATCAATAGATTCGATGTTAAAATCAAAATATAAGCAAGAACAGCTTCTAAATTTTAAGTTGCAAATTCATTCAAAGTAGACAGGATTTCTCACTCAGATATAAACTATTTATGTCATTCAGAACAATCCATTTGAGTAAAAAGAATTTATGAACGCGTGTGTAGCTTTACCACAAAATACAACTTCTGCCATTTAAGTTCGGTGAATGAAATCAGAACTGCCGATCTGGCAACACCGGCAAAACAAAACGTTGCACATGCATAATGGCAGGTACTGAACATCTACCCCCACCGTTGTTAAGTTGAGCGTCGTTGGTGTTCCCTTTAAGACTGGTTTTATAAAGTGCTTGTTTAGTGCGTTGGTTCTTAACTGAGAACAGAAGATCAATTAAAAATTTTGTTTTAAATTTGGCAAGACACCAAAAGAAACCTATGTGATTCTGGTGTGTGTTTATAAAGCTCAAGCACTATCCAGGAAGTGTGTGTATAAGTGGTTCGCCAGTTTTCGAGAAGACCGGGAAAGAGACTCCGACAACCCCCGTATCGAAAGCCCGATGACCTCCGTCTGTGACGAAAACATTAAGAACGTGAGGAAATTTATCACGAAAGATCGTCCATTAACTATGAGCATGATAGCTGATGAACTACAGAATAACCGTGATTCCAAGCTATAAATCTTTACCCACAATTTTGATATGAGAAAAACGTGTTTTCGTCTTGTTCCACATCACTCGACTGACTATCAGAAGCTAAAACGTTCGCTGTCACAGGATTTTTTTGAAACGGCCGATGCGGCACCAAACTTCTTGAACTGTATTTCAATTGTGGTTGAGGCCTGGTGTCTCAGGTATGACCTTGAAACGAAACGGCAAGGCATGGAATGTCTGTCATAGACCTCGTTTGAAAAAGGCGAGAGAAGAAAAACTACGCATCAAAACGATGTTCATTACCTTTTTTGGATAGTCAACGCATTATCTGCAAGGAATTTTTACCTAAAAAAATGACGATGAATGGAGTGAGGTACATTGAAATTTCGACTTGTTTAATGAAACGACATCGCAGGGAACGACCCCATAACGCACACGATTCATGGTTTTTTGTTCAAGACAATGCTCGCCCTCGCACATCCATATCGTCAAACAGTTTATGGCAAAAAAGGGGTGGTGGAAATTGAACATCCACCATTCTCGCCAGATCTCATTCCTCCAGACGTTTTCCTATTCCTACGACTCAAACTCGCTTTCAAAGGAATGAGATTTAACGATATTTCTGGCATCCAACGAAACGTGACGAGACTTTTGAACTTCATCTCAAAAGAAGATTTCGTGCAAAGTTTCCAGGACATGTATAACAGAGAGAGATCTCAGGGATCCATAGTTATGAGAGGTGAATACTTCGAAGGACAGTAAGGCAACTTTCGTTAATGTTTCATCTACGTTAATGCAACAGGACTATACACCGAACTTATTTGTCAGAGGTTTAATAATAGCAAATTAAACGCAGAAAATATGAAATGTGACTGCATATAATTCGAACGAGCCTTGACTTTGACAGCTAGTGTAAAAAAAATCAAATCTCAGTTAATAAATACAATGCAGAGGTATAGGATACCTGGATCAAAAATTATATTATTAATATGTGAGTAATTTACATTAATGTTAAGTTAAAAAATTTAGTAAAAAATATAGTATTTTTGCAATTGTCGTTTCCTAAAATACCTTTAAGATGTTGATCTAATTTACATATTATTTAAAATAATATATTATTCCAAAAGGAGGGATTGGGGTTCCTCGAAAACAACTTATAGTTCTAAGGGTTCCATAAGCCGACAAAGTCTGAAGACTATTGATTTAGATGTATCAAAAACTAACATTTTTGATTAAAATGTAAACTATTTTATTAAAAATATTACATTTTTATCTGGGTTAAGAAGAATTAAAACAGTGACTTAGATAGGATAACTAACTCTTCGAAATTCATTAAAAAATTGTATTATTCAAATTTGCTTATTTTAGATGTAAAGAATTTTATTTTCGTCAATTTCAATTAAGAATTTAAACATTTGTAAGTTATTAAAAATGTATTACTCAATTTTAAGGGTATATTTCAAAGTAAAGCTATGTCTTTATACATCTAAATTTTACTATTATGCCCCACAAATATAACTTATGTGTCTTTATGTAATGTCTTCAGCATTTTATTTCGGTTTGTAGCATTTGCGTTTAAATTTATTTAAGCAGCGAAATGAACAAGGTTTACATAATTCGAATATTAAATGGTTTCAATTTAATTAATAACAAAAATAACATTCTCGAAAAATTATTCAGTAAAATGTTGTTTGAGCAGTTTTTGTCAAATTTTTTGTCAAAATTTAAGTTAAATAGAAAAAGATATTGCGTTTTTACTTAAAATACTTAAAAACCGTATCATTAACATGCAGAGACAAATGTGTGTATGTTCGTAGGAAAGAGAGGTTTAAGATAATACTATATATATTAAAAATATTAGATCAAAATGTAATTTCAAGGTATCAACATTATTTTTCAAATAATCAAAATAGTGAATTAAATTTATAAACGAGAAAAATATCAATTTCATTCAAGTATTTACTGAAATTTTCCAAAAATTTTAAAGTTACTGACAAGAGTTAATCATAATGAGATGTAATGTCGCTGCATAAAAATTTACTGTGAAAATAATATAAATAGTATCAACAAAATAATAAAACTTAAAATTAAACACTAGCTATTATATAACTTTTATGCACTAATTAATCATCTTATTTTTATAAAACTATGTACGATGAAGAAATCTCTCAAAAATACGAAAAAGTAAACAAATAATTCATTTCTGTGCACAAAAAATATCTCAAAGATACGATTTTGAGACATTTTAGAAATAATATTCCTGAAACGACGAAAAGATGTAAACAATCATTACCTTAAAAAAAAGGAAGAAAAAAAGAGTTATCTCTTTACTTTCACCATCAAAAGTTCTAAGGAATTTTTTTGTGTGTGAAAGAAAATTTCAAGCAGCGAGCTCTTTGGATTAATATTTTATTTTTATAAAGCAGAAATTTTTTTTAAAAAAGTTTTTCCCTAACAGGTTTATTTTTTCCCCGTGATTGTATATGTTTTGGAAATCTATCAAGACATACAACGCCATAAGAGAAGCCATATGTTTTCAAATTAAGTTTATTTAGACTCTAATATATGCTATACAGAAATTTCTTCAGATTTATTGAGAGCTATTCAAGGAAACATTTTGTTACTTAATACATGTAAAAAACATATTTTAATTCACGCTTAGTACATTTTGAGTGACTTGAACATTTGGCAACATAATTGAAAAGTTAAAAACGTATTTTTGATCACCTTATCCCAGAGTTGGGCAACTTATTTGGTTCGATGGCCACATTGTGGGACCGCAGGATACCGGAAGGCAGTACCTTTTACAAATGATTGAATTCATTACAAAATATAATAAATATAAATTAAATAATTTTTTTCTAATGGAGCTGTGTATTGGTATGTTTTACCTTTGCAGACCTTGTTCATTCCCCAGGAGCTGGTATCGCTTTTTAGTGCGGCACCATATAGGCGATAACAATTGTCGCAAGTAATTTTGACGCCCAATTTCTTCTCCAGATGGAGGCACCATGAACTCTGACGATGCGAAATTGTACTTAGGAATTTAATTTTGGCGAGAGCACCCAAGCCAACCGGCACTCCAAGGGAATTTTACATGCCGCATAATCATACGACGTGACTGCTGTCGATTTTCTGCATCATGAAAATCCACCGACTTGGGCCGGGCTTGAACCGCATCCTTGGGTGAAGAAAGCCAGTGACAAACCGGAAGGCAGCACTTTTTACAAATGATTGCATTAATTATAAAATAAAATAAATAGTGGCACTTTTATTCAGTTTATTTACTGTGCTAGTTTAATATTGTGGACAAGGTCACGAACTCGTGGCCAACATGTCATGAGTTCGAGCCTAGTGCCTCAGAAGAGTGGTTGTTTATAGGGTCACATCTGTTGTGTGCTGAAACGGCCTACCATTGGTGTGGTGTGGAAGTTAGGAGAGTAGGGTGCCAGCTCATGTATCCTCCTCATTGACTATGCTTCAAAACTACGTAGTCCGTCCCCCAAAACCTTCCAGTAGCTGAATTGGGTGACGTTAATATATTCACTCACTCTTTCATATTGTCTATAGCAACAAGTACATTTAATTTCAGTATCAGTTTAATAAGACAAATGTACATTATCATACTTTTCTACATTTTTTTTAAATCAGGAGTCAAATTGCTTGTTGAAATTCTCATCACAGCCTGCAAGTTTACGTCAGCCAGCTTGTTTTTATATTTACTCTTGTTGATCTTCATGTAAGAAAAATTTTGTTCATAAATATATGTCGACTAAAATATAAAAATCAATTTCCCCATACATTTTTTAATACATGGCAGTTTTTCAGCTGACAAAGATTTGCAAAACTCAATTTCATTGCATTAAACATTTTCTTCACTCTGTGATTTGATTTCAAGTCAAAAAGTTCAAGCTGCAGCTCCTCAGGTGCTCTATTAGTATCAGCAGTAATGGGATAACAAAGCAAATTGAATTTAGGCTAAATTTTCTTAAATCTTCTTTTTAACTCATCATCTACAGATGAAAGTGTTTCTACCTACAGATCTCTCTACAGAGGGTGCGTAGAAACACTTGCATGTACTTTGTTTTCCTAATTGAGAAAGTAAAAACAAATGTTTGATCGCGCAAGGGAAAGAAATCTCGGTTCAAGACGGATTTTCTGACTGTCTTGGTGGGTCGCTAATTTCCCACCCCTGCTTATATCACTAAATGCAGAGAAGGATTTATAACTTTAAGAAAAGGATCTATTTACGATGTTTTCACTCATTTTCGTAAAAATAGCACCTATATTTCTGAAAACAGAAACTTTTACTTTACAGATTCCAAATTAATTGCAACTTTTTTTCTCTGCTATGTTACATTTAAAATATTAAAAAGGTATCGCGTTTTATTTAACCATCACTTAAATTTACATTTAAGTTTCATACATTACTTTTCAACTCAAAACATTTATTCACATACCGTATTCTAAATTTTAAAGTGACAAAGCATTCATCTGAAAATAATTACCGCGATTATTAAGGATCATTATATCAGTTATAAAAAACAATTACACCCAACTATTTTTTTGCATGATAGCTACATTCCTTAGAGAACCGAACAGAAAAATTGTGTAAAAAAGTACGTGACGTATGGTAAGTTTGGAGATATGTTCCCCAATTTAAAGAAATCGTGTGAGTTGAAAAATCTCTAAATTATTTCCTTAAAAACCGTGCAAAAATGTAATAATAAAATCCATGTTAGATAAGTATAAAACAAAAGCAATTCATTTTTATTACAAAGAAAAATAAAAATATTTAAACCTGAGTACAGTGAAAATCCATTGTATAAGCACATACATCATATAAAAATTCAGATTGAAACTACAGATTTGGAATGAGGCTACTAACCTACAAGTATATACCTTTATTATAGACTGGATAAAATTGCTATCATCAGTAGCTGAGTCAGATATGTCTAGTACAATATTGTTGGTTTTGATTCAAATGAAGAATTTTGTTCGTTATTAACGGCCTCGGTTGGTATTTGTTGCCTGATTTTTGGTTTTTCAAGTTGTTTGTATAATACTTGATACTGTGTGTTACACAGTACTTATGAAAATGTATAAATTTTACTGCAAGCTGTATTCCAGGATTAAGAAAATGTTGTTCTATACTTGTTGCCAATTTCAAGCCCTCGCGAGTTAATTCAGCTGTTAATAGCTCAACTTCAGCTATGTCGTTATCACTATTGACTTCTTTATTATCTTATAAACTGCCATAAATTCGATCCAACCGTCCCCATCTTAAGGGCACAAATCACCTAATTTTTAAAAAATTGTGCTAAAACAAAAAAATTGCCTAAAAAAATCGTTTGTTTTGTGTACCGTGTTACTTCAAAATCGTGTAAAAAAAGACCGTTTAAAAAAGAAAGAATTGTTGTATCTATATAATTTTATAATTATTTATAGATAAGAATTTTTTTTTGAAAAGCTTTTCCCGAACATTTTTATATTAAATTATCTTACATGAGAAATCAGTTCAAAACATTAAACAAAAATCGAACGTATAATTTTTAGTATTCACTTTTTAAAATATTTTTACAGCAAAAATAAAGTATTTTCATTGATTTGAAGGAAAAATATATGAATTGTTGCCAAAGGGGATGTATATTTCACATTTGGGCCCCCAGAATTTTAAAAATAGTAACAAACGATATTTTTATTCGAAGAAACAAAAGATTATTTCTAAATTTTTTAGAATTCGAGAAAAGAAAACCTGAATTTTGCACCTATTTGAAGCCCTGCTTGCCATGGAAATGCCATGAAAAATTTTGTTACATCATATCCAAAGAGGAAAAAGAAGCTTACTCTTGTTTCAAGCAGAGACCGGATGTTGAAGATAGGGAAACTTTTAAGGGTAAAAGGTTCGGGAACAATGGGAAAGACAGAGTATTCTTTTTTTTAAGTATTTTTTTCTTTTACTATGAATAAAAACGTACCCACTGAAATTTCATTTCAATAAAACATGTCGGATGTTAAATTTTCTTCTGAATTCTCGAATATCGCCAATCCACGTCATGTAATAGAAAAAGAAATGAAATAGCAAGACTTTTTTACGTGTATATATTCTCATGCAAGATCTTAACATTGGAATGCATACCTGAGAAGAAAAGTGGTATATACGAGTATGAATACTCAGGTTTATATATATTTATCGATAATGGATATTTTGTGGGCTTTCAAACTCTTTCAGTACAACGAAAAATATTTTTTGCGAAATTTCAAAGGATTTGCTTTGCATATATCTGTGGTTATCGAGTGAATAAATATACTTAAGTTTAAAAAATTAAAAATAATTAGGAAACTATAGAGATTAATAAGTTACATGAAGCAGATAAGCTTGAAATTTTGTTTAATGTTTCCACTGATGTCAATAAATGGTTTTGTGCGTGCAAAATTTTAGCTGCAATGTAAACAGGCAGGAGCTATTTGGAGTGTTGCATATAAAATTATTTTAATGTGCATTTGAAATTTTGGTTGTTCGTATAATCAATGATCACATGCGTATTTCAACTCTCGTAAAAATATCATAGTCCAAAGAAGACAAAGTGACTGATTTTTAAAAAGTAGGACTATTAAAATGGTTAAAGTGCTTAGTGTTGTACAATATATAGCTTCAAAAATACGAAAAAAGCGGTAGCATGGCATTTAAAATTTCACAAATCATTAACGTCTCGATGCAACAGGATGATGAGTGCTAAACAATGATCTTGAGGATTTGTTGCAAATGTGAAAGCTTTATTTAAAATTTTTTGGAATAGTTTACAGATGAAAAAGAAAACGCCGTATTTCAGACACAGATAAATAACTTTTAAAGAAGAATTCCCCCATTTTCGAATCTAGAATTCGGTAATCATTATCAAATGATCTAAATAGCTTACATTATAGAAATTTCTTTCTAGTCTGAGGAATAACTCCCTCGATATCTTTAATGAAAATCAACAAGAGATCATATATTACAATATTTCATCCAAAATAATCTAGGCTATTTTTTTCTTCTTTTGAATGTTACATCACAAATTGATTTTTGGGTTGAAAAATTGTAGACTAACATATAGTTCCATAAGATTCCTCGATCTCTGATGGCAATTTGAATATTTACTGAACTATCAAAGTCAATAACGAGAAATTCAGATTGTAAGGTTTTTACATATGTATGACATAGGCATGCCGAATATATACATATATATGAAGTTTCGATTTGTACAATTTGCGTTTTAACTTAACTTAGTTCATGTTTTCAAAATAAAAAAAATGTGCTCACAACTTTATTGTTTTTATAATCGAAAACTATCTATAATTTAGTGTAAAACACTTAAAAAATTGTCGAGAAGAAAATGTTTTGTCGTCAATTTTTTGAAATAGAATACTCACTGTTTAAAAATCTATAACCCACAATTTTTGAAGCACTGTTTGATCAAATATAAAGCGATCTTCGATCGCTGATGAGTTAAACAAAAATTATTAGTTTCAAAACGCGGTAAATAAAATTAATTAAAAAAAAATAAAACTAAGCTCATAAAAAAATCAAATGCTCCAAAATCCACAATTAAAAAGTCTAATGTTTTATATACATTAATAATACGACTTTTCCTAGACTTTTTCTCATAACTTTTCATTTAAATCAGAAGTGACGCGAAAGTTTTTGCTACTTTCTTTATCAACTTTCTAAAGAAAAATTTCGTTGAATTGGTCTTAAATAATAAAATATAGTTTTAAAAAATTTTAAAAAAACAACCATTTATTCTTTTTCGAACTAATTTGTAACTCCATCTTTTGTTGTCAAATCCGGAATTTGTCGCCAAATCTGAAAAAGGGATCTGAAGTTAGTCGCCAGATGCAGGAAGGGATCTGAAAATGGTAAATCGTTAATCCTGATGATCCTGATCAGGACAGTGGAACAAAATTATTAAATTAATGTATTGTCATCCATCCTGCATCCGTGAGCAAAACTCCGAATTAATCTGACCTTTTAAAGTGGGTAATTCAGTTCAAAGATTTCGTTACATACATGTGAAGCTTATAAAAGTGTGTTAAAATGTTGAAGAAGTCCTTTCACAAGACGGATTTCATTTTCACATAATTTCTATATTTTTGCCCTGTAGAACAGTTTCTTTTAAGAAAATTCTGTAGATTTTGACATTTGAATAATTTGACCTAAAAACAACATACTAAATCAATTTTTGAAGTATTTTAGAAGTGTGTGCACCGGTATTTAATTCTTCTAATAATATATTTCTGCTCAATCATAACAACGTTTGGGAAAACTTTTTATCTGATGCATGATTTTCTGCATGAAGCTAATGAAGTAAATATTTCATTTTCCAACATATTAGTGAACAATTTTGATCTGAATATATACATGTTTCCCAACTGAAATGATTACCATTTACCTGTGGATTAGAAATGATAAACTTGGAAAAAATTCTCTTTAATAAGTCTTTTATAACTGTAATAAGTCAGTCCCACTAACCACCACCATGAAGATGCAGTAGTAGGCAAACTCCCATTCAATTACATTCAGGGAGCGACATCTTTTGATTCTTTTAAAATAAGCATTTTCGATTGGTCCTGAATTAATGAGAGATCCAAGATGTAAATACAGTCTTATATGAAATAATTTAAATTTTCCAACGGTTTGGTTCAAGAATAGTTATTTGTATGTACATTTACCTCAGTTCGTGGCATATTCAAAAAGATATTTAAAAGATTTTTGAATGTATGGGGTTGTATTATTTCTCACTCTTAACAAACATATCTGAATGAGGACGAGATGTTACAAGCTTTCCAATAAATTATAGTATCTACAAAGCTAATGGCAAAGCTATCTTCGCAATAAATTATGAATATTCTTTCTCGGTGGGATATAAATTTTCTAAGAGTTATAGGAAAATTCTCTGCAAAAGATGTGGTAACCAATTCTAAGTGAATTACCCAATAAACTGTCCAGATAGTGTAATTCCCATATCTTGAAAAATAATAGGCTGGCCATATCGATATCAGTGTTATTTAAAACACTGTTGCATCTTGGACTATGTTGCATCTTTCAGGGAGAATTGAGACACGGACTCTAGCCTTTTTGAATTAAATCTTTTGAAAATTACATTTCAAAAACAGCCTTTATTCCATTTAATTCGCCAATATTTATCTCTAAGTATATTCAATGAAATTTGAAAACTAACTTGTAAGTTCTTGGTATGCTTATGACATATTAACTGCCAGGAATTACAGCCATTTTCATAAAAATTTGTTCTTTTTCTTTTCTCTAAAATACTTGCATGATCTATAAAAAAATTTCAGTGTTTTCAATCGTTAATTTTGTTTATATAAAGTCTCTTCAGGAATTATTTTTTGATGACAATTTTTGCTTTTAAAAAACTCATGGAAATACTTATAGATTTTATCTTGTTCAGCGATACCATAAGACTAATGCTTCCGCTATCATAATGCTATAACTTTAAAATTTAATTCAAAATGGCAGTCACTACTTAACATCCTCTGAGTCATTCTTTTAAATTTCACAAATTCGGTAATTTTTAATTTCTTTGAAACTTAATTAAAGAACAGTTATTAATATATCAATTCAATAATAAGGACGTATTTAAATTTAATATTCCTCCAACTCGTATATTGACAGAATTTTCATCATATTTTTCGATGACTAGTAATTTCGAAGAAATCTGTATCATCATTTAATATAGAATATTCATTATTTTTTTAGTTCCTTGTGTTCAGGGTTTTTATTTTATTATATAATCAATGAAATTTATAATTCATGTTTATTAGTCCCTCAATTTCTAGAAGAATATATAAATAAGATTTAATTCGGCTCAAAAGTTGGTTCAAGTATTCAGTTCCGAATTTTCACTTCAAAGACAACGTCATGTTGCGGAAATCAAATCTAGAGTTGAATTTTTTTTATTTTTAAATCTCATAATACTATTACTTATGAATAAATAACACACTAATTAATGTTTAGTTAATATTTATTAATAAAATTGACTATTTTAGACCATATCGATAAATATGCTTATAAAGCATCGTGAAATTTAAACATATAATATTAGAAATTTACAAATATTTATAAATAAATTTTAAAAACCTCGAAAGTCGTGTTGAAATTTTAGCAATAAAATAAAAAACACCAAAATAAATCGATATATTACCTTCAGTATTTCATTTTTTACTCACGAAAAACAATAAAATAATTAATAAACAAGAAGAGGAATTTTAAAATTTTTAAACAAAAAATACTCTTTAAAGCAAAATCTGACAATATTTATTAATTGTAGACGATTTGAACTCGCAAAACAGTATCAATATACGAACTGTTTAAACTCCATATCAACAATCGAAAGCTTTAATAATGACCTACGTACACCATTTCAGTACTCCATGTGAAGAAACCTTTTTCCCAGGATTTTATGTATCTGATAGCTTCTGTAGACGTAGCAACTCTCTGTAGTTCTTATTATGTTAAATTCATTCCTTTCTCGTCTTAAATTGAAACATGTCAGATTTTATGTTCATTTATTTCATTTCTCATTTTCATCAATTAATATTATTACTAATTCCTTTTAAGTACAGTATATTATTTATAAAAACTTTGTCAATTAAATATTATGCAATGCCGAAATTTTATTTTCGTTTACAACCGAATATATATATATATTCAATCGTCGACTCTAGATAATTCGAAGTTGAAGGGACCAATGTGAAAAACATCGAATTATCAAGAGTTTGAATTATCAAGTAGGTAGGGAAAAACTTCCAATTCCAAAATACATGAAGATAATTTTTTTCCTAATATATTTAAATTTGAAACTATGTAATAAAACAACAATTGTACACATGTATAAAATTATTTCAAAGTTTTTTTAAAATACATATTATATACAGTATAAATATTAGACATAAGTTGAAAGTCCTCTATTACAAAATACATTAATGTATTAAAACAGTTATTAAAATGATACATACTGTACTCTTAATTAATCTATGTTGACGAAAAAATCTGTTATCTTTAAAAAAATCTGTTTAATCTTTTATCAGTTCCTTCAAACACTGCCCTAAACACCATTGGTTCTTCAAAGCAGGATGCAGTCCTGTGCATGCTCTTTTTTGGTGCCATATGCCAGAAGTCACATTGGTGAGTTATAAGCCGTCATGTCTTTCCAATGCAAAATATACAATCCTATGCTTCTCTTCTTCACAATAGGGGAGCATCCTTTCTGAACCCATGTGTAGCAAGTGTTTAATGAAGATATGAACAGCTGAGATCAAGTGCGGGTGGTCTATTGTTCACTTGAAGAAGGAAAGCAATAAAAGTGTATTTTTGCTTGAGGAACCAGGAAACTCAAAGGAAGGATGTCAGACAGATGACCTTGAATGGGGCTACGTTAAAGGGAAGACACACAGAAACAATATAACACAAGGTATGTAAGCTCCATCCTGTTTGTTACAGGAGAGTAGGTGTTCGAATTGTCGGGAGCTACATAAAATAACTTCGAATTATCGCGTGTTGTGGACTGGCCAACCGCAGATTTTACTTTGAAATATTGAGTGTACTAAAACGAACTATTTTAGTTCGAAATATCAAGAGTTTTTCAAGGGACCGAGCATATACTTCAAATTAGGAGAGGTTTGTATTATCGAAGATTTGAATTAGCGACAGTCGACTGTATATGTTTTCCTATTTTAACAACACACAATTCACACATAATAATTTAATATCTACATTAAGTAAGTTTTTATTGAAATTTCAAATTATATTTTATTCAGTAATAGCATTAGAGTAATTTATTTTCACATAATGTCATATCTATGATATTCATTCCTTTCCTTATAGTACAGTAGTATAGGCAAATTTCTCAGGTTAATGTTGACTGGCCTCAAAGCATTGCTTAAACCTGCATTCTCGGTTCCTAAGGTCAAGAGTTTGCTATTATACTACTGCTGGATAATTGCTCTTGCTAGTATGTCTAGTTATACTTAGGATTAAAACTATTTGTATATTTTTTGAGGAATATATATATATAGGTGGTACCAAATTCATGGTACAAATTTTAAGGGTCGGTACAGGACATTGTAACAATCATTTATTGTTTTGGAATGTGTGGGCGGAAGTGACGCAATGAGGCGCAAACAGGAGAAATAAAATAAAAGACACATGAAGTTATATCGGTTGGTTGCGTTAATGGTAGGGGCAGAAGATGTCTAGCCGCCGTTCAACATAATGTATCTCAGTAGAGGAAAGCGCCATTCGCAATACGCAATTCACTGCACGATGAGATACTTTACGTATGCCGAAAATGCAGACATGCATTACATGTATGAACGTGCAAATGGTAATGGGAGAGCTACGCTACGATCAGATCACGCTCAGTTTCCTGATCAACGAAAGCCAGATCACAGAATTTTCCAGTGGTTACATCATCAACTTCTTGAAACACGTTCGTTTCACGTCACCTGACGTGAAGCTGGTCGACGAGGATTTGCATGCATTTCAAGCCTAGCAGAAAGCATCTTGGACGTTGTGTCTGTTAGATCTGAATGAAGTACAAGATATGTTGCTCATGACGTAAGAGTGAATCATCCGACCGTTTGTAGAGTGTTAAACGAAAATCGTTTACAACTCTTTCATTTTCAGCGAGTACAAGCTTTCAATCCGGCAGACTATCTTCTCCGATTACCAGTGGATGTGGATGGTACAGCTATGTGTACTGTAGCTGGACTTCATAGCTCATGTGCTATAAACAGTTATAAGCAGTTACAGTGAACATTACACTTGTCAGCAACGCTATCAATAAACACTTTGTATTTTCTTTTCGTCTCTTATTTTTCGTGTTTGTACCTCACCGCTTCACTTGCAAAATAACTGTAAATTTATATTATTCTTTCAGATTTTTTTGTGTAAATCCGTAAATAATCATAATTCTGAAGATATTTGTCAAATAAGGTCCATTACAAATTTATAAACTTTCATCTACTCACAAATTGACAAATTTGTAGGGTAGTCTAAAGTGCCACTAAGAATTGTACCGCGTGCCATAGATGGCACGCATGCCGTAAGTTCCCCGATCCCAGATATAAATAGTCTAATATAGTAAATCAAACGTTCTCTTTAAATAATGTTTCTCTTTCGCGTAAAATATGAACTGCACATCATTTAATTTAACTCATAAAATTATAAATTAATTTTTTTTTAATTTAAAAAAAAAACGAAAATATTTTTCAACGTTTTATTTAAATTTTACCTAATAAAAGGGCCAATAATATTTCAAAAAATTAAAGTTTTCCCCAAATTATATTTAATGTTGATACTTCTTTGATTCAAGTCATTTGTCATAATTATTTTTGATGCAACAAAAAATATACAAATATTACTTAAAATAGTTTTACACTGAGCCGAAATTAAAAAGATAAGTATTTCCACAACTGCGTACAGAAAAGAATTGAAAATGTTTTATAAATAATTATTAAATCCTTGTGTGTGAATTTCTATTTATCTAATAATATTAATTGTATTAATTTTTCTAAATGTTAATCCAGGAGCACATTCAAAATAAGTTACAATTGCACAATCTCCTTTATCTGTATTAAAGTTATTCATTCGTTTTTTTTAATTTAAAATATTTCGATTTATGCATAACAAATTTATTGAGTCTGATTTATTTACAAACTTTGATAAATTAATACCCCGATTTAACTCAGAATATATAAAGAAAGGCTTCTGAAAGGCTCCATTCTATGAAACTTTTCCATTGATGTACGTTTTATTAATGTTTTCCAAGGTGAAAACAATTTTGATACCATTCTAAATTAATAATATTATCTTATTTGTGTGCATTATCCTCTTCTCTATCGGTTTTGCTGTAATCCTTTTAATCTGCCGCAAGAACTAATTGCACATTTAAAAATTATTAGTATAATATGTTTATGTATGTGTTTGTATGTATGACGTGTGACGTTTGAGAAAATTAATGGTAACGTAAGAGTTAGGAAATTGAATAATTATTTTATTTTCGTCACATTTATAAATTGCATATATACATTTTCATTCAACATGCATTTTATTCATACTATTGAACATCTCGTTAGTGCAGAATATGTTATTTGTGAGGGATGAGGCGACGCAACACCATTCTCTGTTAAATGTTTTCATCGGACTGTCTTCATTGTTGGGGAGAGGCGGGTCGCTGTCTTATCCTCGAATTACACTCCGGGGTTTCGGTTCAAGGGGTTTTTCTCACGGTCAAGGTTGCCGTGGTGATATCAAATGACAGGACTACGCAATTTTAAGGGGTGCATGTGTGCATAAGAACGGTGTTGTACTATCTACAAAAAGAAGTCGATTTTCCAGTTGTGTCATGCGAAAACGTCACAATGTGTAACTGGAATTCAAATGTAACGAAGGGGTTTATAATAGAAATTAAAACCTTTAATCGTAAAATTCTCAATTTTGGTCTGCTTCCCTTGATAAGTATAGAGAAATATTGAATTAAAAACATGAAATCGATAATTGTTTTCAACATTCAAAGAGAAAATTATTTAAAAAAAATTTTTAATCGCTGATTTTTTTATATTAAACAGGTAATTTAAAAAAACTGATTTTTGCGCGAAAAATAATAGTGAACTTCACAATAATTTTTCCATAGTAGCATACGTTATAGAAAGTAGTTCATAATAACATTTAAAAAATCGAATTCTTAAGAAATTGAGGGAGAAGGCTTTCAACTATCTATTGAATTTCGTTCAAAAAAGAAACAAAAACGTACGATTGTTTAATCAACGTATTCTTAAAAGGAAAAGAAATGAAAAGAAAACATTTTGATGCAACAAGATAGAAAAAAATTCATAATTTTATTATTTAAATAGAATATGAAACGATAACAAAGTATAGTAGTTACATTTAAACTTCTAGAAGTTTATTTTTTTTTTTTGCTTTGTGGGAAGCTCTAAACAAAGCAAGTCTGCATTGATATTTTTACAAACTTTAAGTAAACTGTGTGATATTATTTGCTAAAACATAAAGTTATTTGCAATGAATTTTTTGAATCACTACTTACTATTCTTATATATAATAAATAAAACAATTTCATAAGAATTTATTTAATTAATCACACTTTAAACTTACAGAAAATACCCTCTGAAGTCGTCTTGAACAATGTTCAAGTAGAATATTCTATTAGACAGTACACGATGTGAGTGTCAAGTTCTTTTGAAATACAAAATTTAGGAAACTGGGACTTTTTTTTTGTGCATTAAATTGAAAGGGTTCTCTACTTTCTTATTAGTATTCACACAGTATAGAGTTTCAACTTAGCAGTTCCGTCATTAACAAAGATCTATATGTTTTACCGACACATGTTTTCTTGTGTTGTCCTTTATATTATTTCAAACAGATCTCTATCAAATGAATGCCAGCGTGTTCTTTTTTTATCGGCATCTTTTGAAAATGAAATGGATCGCTTCTATTTAAACTCAGTTTAAATTTTGACGCTGCACACATACATAGAATATTTT
This sequence comes from Trichonephila clavata, assembly GCA_019973975.1. NCBI lineage: Eukaryota > Metazoa > Arthropoda > Arachnida > Araneae > Nephilidae > Trichonephila > Trichonephila clavata. Next base: position 56,798 of record BMAO01032697.1, read on the forward strand.
TTTAATTCATAAACCATTTTTTTAATAATTGAGAACTTGTATAAAATAAAAATAATAATAAATATTACATAATAATAATAAGAAAATTAATAGTAAATTGCGAAAAATTAATTTTATTATTGAGACAGTGAAAATTAGGACTATACAACCACCACAAAGGAAAAATATAGCGTTGTTTCTCTAATTTCATACTTAGTAATAATGTGAAGAACATACTCAATTATATATAAGATATTCGACTACTTGCGACAACTTTTTTTAAAAAATTTGGGAGATATGGGATTTTTTTGGTTGTTGTTTTTGATTTATTTAGTACTTTTTGAGAAAAATATGCTACAATTAAGAAGAGAAAAAGAAATTATTATTACTAAAATATGCGAAAAAATTGGTCAAAATTTTCAAAAAATTACATAAACGGGGCCCATTCTATATAAAAAATTAATGAACAAATTTTCAACTTTAAAATTTTGATGTGAAGCTTTCCTATTCATTTGTAAATGACTTTCAGGATAAGAGATATTTCAGTTTTTACAAAAACTAGAGCACTTTATCTAAGTTATTATATGAAATTGCTTAAGAAACAGGGATTATATTCACATGAAAGACTGTAAATTTTGTAATTAAACAGCGATTGATAAATCTGAAGGATAAAACACTTCTTCTATTATACAGAATATACACAAAAAATATTAGTTAAATATTTTCAAAACCTTTTGAAGAATCGCTGTCCCCGTTTGAGTATTTTGGAAAAAACACATTTTAAAGTATGACATTTTGCTTAGAATAATGACATCTGCTTTTATTAAAACACTTATAGTTTTTGTTCTAGTGAATGGAAAATAATAAACCTGGTATTTTTTATAAAGCTAATAAGAAGTCTCAAAAAATAAAATCATAAAAAGATTGTCAATTTTTTGAAAAATTCACAATTTTAGGGTAATCGGACACCTTAAACTCTTGCTTACCATGTAATCACTAGTAGATACATGCTTCGTATAGGGCAAAATCCCTTTGTAACCTCATGTGGATACATGGCATATTTAGGTGTGCAACCAGCAAAGGAATCATTATAAGGCTGATATTCTTTTTTTGTGATTGTATAAAATTACAAAATTTAAGTGTTACAAAATGTTTAGGTTAATAAATTTTTTTTTTTAAAAAAGAGGAACTAAACACACACTACAAATGTCTGTGAAATTGCTCGAAATGTTCTGTAAAACGGGAAACTTCTCCATATGCTTTACGTATGTGCATTGCCAGTTTTGTTCAATTTCTTCATCTTCTTCATCACAAATAAATAAATTCGTATCAGAGTCACCGCCGTATTCATCGATTTCCAGCAAAAATTCTCATTCAACTTTTGTTGTAACCTAACGAAGATGCCATACGGACTAATAAAAGTAAAAGTAAACTACAAAAATAGCTGTAGAAACTTTAGAAAGCGAAACGAAACACGAACGAACGTGCACCTTAGCCAGCGTCTAAAGCAGGGGTGGCCAACCTTTTTGGGTAGAGTCCCACTCTCAGATAAAAAATAATCATGCGTGCCACTTCCAATTTTTCCAACATACAAATATGGAAAAGTGAAAAAATGTTACTTATAGATTTATTATGGGTTTTTTACTCAAATATGTCTATGAAGTCAAAATCTTAAAATAATATAGTAAATAAGACGAAAATACACACTTAGGTTTTATTGTAAATAAACTGATTACATTCAATCAATTAAGTTAGCTACATAAAATAAAAACGAGCCACTTGAATCATTTAATTCAAAATAGTACATACTTAATATAGTTTTTGAGAGAATTACAACTTTTTTTAACATGTCATCTATATTAGGATTAGCTCTGGCAGATGCTTACAAAATAAGGTTATTATAGTTGCATATCAGCTAGTTTTTATTGATATTTATTCTATTATACTCGTAGCATAAAATATTTATTCACTAACATACTTTGATCCAAAAAAAAAATTAGATTTTTTATCGGAGAAAACCCCACTTCAAATAACTGTAAGAAAGAGTTATTTCTCTTTTGAGAATTTTGAATTTTGAAAAATGGTTAATCCTTCAATTTTTAATCAAAATTGTTAATTTTTTTAAAAGTTTTAAAATATTTTCAGTAAGTCTTCGCGTGCCACAGTTACAACTCTACCGTGCCACATTATCGTGTCGCGAGTGAGCCACCCTTGGTCAAAAGGAAAAATCAAATGTGCGGAGTAACGTCATGGTCAATATCCCCAGAAATATTTCTGGGGATACTAGAAACCACAGTATGGTACGTAAGATGTTAACTTTTAGGAAGAGAGTCGTGGAGTCAGACTTGATACTCCTTAACAAAAATAAGATGATAAGTTTTAGTAGATGTGTGAATTTCAAGATCATAATTCAAATAAAAAAATTGAAAAGTAAGAAATATACACACATGCGGAGTTTCGGGAAGGGGGATTATTTAGATCACCATATTAAAAATCTTGGTTGGTTGGAGACATGATAAGATTCATATATGATATACAATGAGCTTGCCCTTGAAACTACGAAGGATGCATCAGTCATCGTGTGTTATCTGGTAATACTTCTTAAATTAGAAAATGTTCTTCTGAATCCATCAAACGTAGACTACCACAGAAATATCAGATTCTGCGGATTAAATTTTTAAATTTTATATTAATAAATTTTCACTTATTTTTAATTTATTTAAAAACATTACAATCTAATTTATGGTTATAGTGACTATTATATGGTTAATTACGATTTATAACTAAAATTAATTATTTATTGTTTACTTTAATATTTGTATACGTTCTGCTTAAAGCTCATACATTTGATTTAAAAGCATTGTCGGGAACATAAATTAAAACAATGTATATTTTCAATTATATTCATACTTCTCAAAACAATTGTGAAACCTTTCAATAAATAAATCGAAATAATGTTAAAAGTTAATTAACTTCTACTTAATATAGTTAATAGCTTTCTAAAATGAATGACATCATTATTAATGGACTCTTTCTTCCACATAACAAATTTTCTCACATGAAAATAAACCAAATCTCAAGTTTCGTAAGAGTTTGCTTAAAAGCTTATGAATTATTGAGGCTTAAAAATTGGTTTTCAGTGTCAGATAAATGTCTTAAAAATTTGATGATATAAAACTTTTCACTCAACTCTTAAAAAGATTCTTACTTCAATCGCTTGATAATTATTTCCCCGATAATTCTAAAATAATGAAAAAATAGAAAAAGTAGATACAAAATACAAGATACAAAAATATATTAGCTAAACAAAAAGAAATGTATAAAAATTATATATAAACGTGATGGAATTTTATATACTCCGTGTGTGTGAAATCCTAAAATCCGAATTTCAGTGCCAAAATTGGGAGGGGGGGGGGTATCCTTTCGGGGCGCCATATATTAATTTAGATTTAGTCCAGGGGTTGGCAACCTTTTAGCTGTGGCGTGCCAAAACAATCTAACATAATATTCCCGCGATAATGCATGTAGAGTTAGAGAGAATAGTATATCAATAATTTAGGTATCAATATCAATAATTCAGATACTTACAGTTTTATTATATATTTATTTTACATGACTTAAAGATGTTTCTTAACATAAAAATAAATAGCATAAAATATAAGTATTTCTCTTCATTATAGTAAAATAAAAAGATAAATAAAAATTTTAATGTTAACCTGTGCTTTCATCGCTCTACTTTCATATCGCAAAATCAGGGGGTATAATTTGTGACTTTAAATTTCACGCGATTTTCAGCATTCAGTTGTTAAACAATTTATTTGCGGAGAGAGACTCGAAACATTTTTTACATGAAGGAACATTTTTTATTTAGATATTTTGAACCAAAAGTGGAAAGCAGAGTAGATGCAATTTTCTCTCTTTAAACAAATAAATTTTTCCAGCAATGACATTCAATAATTTAAAAGAAATAAATGTAAATATTTTTTTAGATTTATCTTTTAGAACTTTTCATAATTCCATAAATATCCATAATTCTGAAGAAGTTTGTCAAATGAGATCCTTTATAAATTTATCGAATTCCATTCACTCAAAAATTGACAAATTTGTTGAGTTGTGCAGAGTGCCACAGAGAATAGTTCCGCGAGCCACATGTGGCACGCGTGCCATAGGTTACAGACTCCTGATTTAGTCAATATCAAACCATTGATCATGCAATGGTAGAGAACGGGAAATATGAACTATCATTTTAATTTTTGAACCTTGAAATTTGAAATAAAAGCACACGTTATGTTGTATTTAATAAATAAAAATAATAATAGCGAGATCTGTCCGTCTTTATATTCCTATTTTAAATTAATTGGAAAATAAACGAAACAATTAAAAATAAGCAGAGCATTTAATAGACAAATCATTCACCAGAAATATCTAAGAAATTCAGCACCTGAGTTTCTTGAATATCTCTAGAGCTAATGAACGGTTCTATAAAATACTAGCTTGTACGCACATTGTTACAAATTTTGTGTAATGAACGCTTAAAATAATGGAAATAATTTATATCTCGATGTTTAATACGTTAATATTACTTTCTGTTGCATTTATTTTATGTTAAAATTGTAATATTCGCAAGCAACGCCATTCCTTACATTATAATGGCGATTCAATGGAAACATAGCGAAATGTTGGCGATAGAGCCAAGTTGGCATCATTTTGGAAATCAAGTTCGCAACTTGGTGATTGATTGAAAGGTGCGGAAGTTGAAATACTGTTACGCCATCTGTTGGGGAGCTGCAGCAGAGAGGATAGCGCAAAAACCTTCTCCACAAAAAAACAAATACATACCAATTTTTATAGTGAGCAGTTGAACCGTTTGGTGTAAAGCGAGGTCATATATACAAATATTCATTTCTATATAAATAGAGATCTGACTGCTTCATTCTCTAATCAATCTCTTCTTTACAATACTGGATTTCGCAATTAGAAATAAAAACTGTTTTTTGTGATTTGATAAATTATCCAAATTAAATTAATTAACTAATCAATAAGTATTATAAAAATTAGTTGTTTTTAAATGTATAACAGTTCAATTAATTTAGTTAAGGGGATGCGACAAGTCATAATGGGCATGTACGTATTTTTTTTAACAAGAGCACACAGTTTCTCAAATTCATTGATACTTTAGTTGCTGAACCTGATTAAAGAAAACAAGTTTAAAAATTACATCACGTATGTTTTACGCCTTTAAAAAAACTATTCGTATGTTTATTATACTGCTGTTTGTAAAAAAATGCAACACCATGAAGGAATCATTATAATTAAATGACATTTAATGCACGAACGACTTTTATTAGTCTTCATAAATGACGAAATTTTCAATGCAAAAAAACAATATTAAGTGTTCGAAATCAATATTTGGTGTAGCCACTACGCGCTGCAATAAGTGCTACAATACGACGTGGCATGGAGTCAAACAGATTTGGAATATCTGCTCGAGGAATACAATTACATATTGCTTGTATGCGCAGCAAAAGTTCGTCTTTTGAAGCTGCAGAACTCGGATCTCGAGCGAGACACCGACCAACCAAATCCCACACGTGATCAACAGGTGACATATAAGTCGAATAAGCAGGCCAAGGAAGAAGTTGCATGCGTTGGGCTGAACAGAAGTCTCGAACCGTCTTTGCAACCTATGGACGTGCATTATCCTGATGAAAGATAACTCCAGTGATGTCTTGAAGGAAGGGGATGACTTCGGTCTTTAGCACTTCACGGACGTACCTGTTGCTATTGAGATTACTTTCAATTCATAGCAAATTGGATCGTTCATGATACGAAATCACACCCGAAATCATAACTTTGGGTGTTAGGCCACTATTTCGTTCGATAATGCACTCTGGAAGGCAGCGTTCACCGGCATAGCGTCTAACACGAATGGTGCCATCATGGTCAAACAGATTGAAGCGTAATTCATCTGAAAAGACAACTTGGCGGCAATCAGCTTGCCAGGCTCTGTGCTCATGAGCCCAATGCGGATCCTATATAAAGGCACCCTAGCACTCAATTCATGGTGCAGCAGACGTTATTAGTACACCTGTAGCAGTAGACCAACGTGCTGCCAATTTCTCTGAAGGAAGCTGTATGGTCATTCACAGCCATGCAGAGCTGGTGTCGATCGTCACGCGCTGACGTCACCTTCCGTTGTCCACTGCCAATTTTTCGATACTCGTTGGTCCACTGCTTCCAAAGTCGCATCACTGTGGAACTGTTCCACATCACACGAGCTCATGTTGCGCGATAAGAAAATCCTCCTTCTCAAAGGCTTCGATCATCCTCCCCTGTTCAAACTCCGTACGCTGTTGGAATTTCTCCTTATTTCGTCGTGGTGACATACTTAGGTCTCACTAAACGTTAACCACTAGCAAATAATCATTAACTATTTTCAACGTCCTGCTGCAGCCCTCTATACGCTTTCAGCATCAGTTCAAAGAATGCTTCGCACGCCACGCATGCGCGGTGGCTCTTAAACTTTATTATTTTACGTAATATCCTATAATGGATATTTACTGCAAAGTTCATTTAATTCTGATGATTTCTTCACGGTGTTGCATTTTTACAAACAACAGAGTATTTCCAATACGATATTTCTAGAATACAACTTAATCAAGTCATCAGCATCCCGAAATTTAATTTTCCAACTTGAAAAAATGGTTCCCCAGTTACAGACAACCGTTTGTGTGTTAGCAAGCTCGTACTTATTAATTAAAACTTAAAAAAATGTTTAACCACCGATTGATTAATCAAAATATTCAATCTTTTTGCTCTTTTTCTTCCATTACCTCGCAATCGAATGCTTTATTTATTTTATTTTTAATAATAAATAATTAAAAAATTGATTTAAAAGCAAAAAAATATTGAAATTCAATAATGTGTTAATGAAATATGTCATACTTTTTATATAGAACACGTCACCGACGCCAAATTTTATAATAATGCAATAAAACGATTTTAAATGAGAATAATGTAACGCAAAAAGAAAATTAACAATTTTGAATTGGATTTTTTAAAAAAAAACGTTATGTACGTTTAATATCAGTTATCAAGATTCTTATGTTATGCATTGTTTAAAAATTTCTGTTAAGTTTTAAAAAAGATGGACTTTATTTTTAAATACAAATAACAACTTAGGATACAGATTTGATAAATTTTAAATACTGCATAATGCCATTTAATTTAATATAAAATGTTATCAATTATTAAAATAATTGAAAAATGCGTTTCATATAATGTAAACAGATTTCGTTACTTTGCAAGATTTGGGATTGCCTCTAACAACCTGGAAAAACCTGTTACTGGAAATGAAAAAAATTACTATTTTTCTGTTAACCCTTTCGTGGGACATTTGTTTCTCTTTTGAATTTATCACAGTTTTTTATATTTTATTATCAATTAAACAATGACAATTAAGGAAATATATTTTATTTGTCGAATTTTATGTTTACATTTAAATTTTAGGGGTGAGAAGAATACTTCCCAATGAACTATTCACTGTTATGAAGAAAATTAAATTTAATGGGCATTATTTGCCATGAAAAGATGAGAAGTATGTTGCAATATACATGGGAACACCATATTCTGCACACATGTAGCGCGGGTCCTCTCTTTTCTTGTCAATCTCTGTTACATTTTCTACATAGTTGGACAACATCTTTGGCATATGATTTCCAACACTGGCTAAGCACACATCATCCGGGGAACTCCATATTTTTATTTAGTTGGAAGCTAGCAGGAACTTCTTTCCTCTTTTTCTTGGGGAATATTCGTCTATTAGCTGACAATCTAATGCTATTTGAAATGTGTGTTAGCTGTATTCTTAACTTCTGTTTTTTATTCTGTTCACTTGCCACAGTATGAAACTATTTATCATGGCAAGATCAATAAAAAAATAAAAGATTAGAATAGGAATTAGTTTTCCCATCGTTATAATAGTAAAACTAATATACTTGTATTATGATGGTTCTTGTACTTCCCATAGTTGTATTTTTTAAGAACATGTAGATGAGAAGTAATCTGCCCAAGGCCCACAAAAGAGTTAAAGAAGAATATATTAAGATTTACATATAATTGAGTACATGAAACGAAATATTTTTTACATAGAAATAGTCAAATTTACGTAATAGGTGGAATGCAGAAACATAAAAGTATGTGGAAGAAAACATAAATTTTACATTTAATCCGATGATTTACTGATGGATAAAATTTCTTCATTTGGAGAAAATATGTGTTTTTTCTCTCAGATCCAGCCATGAATCTAAGTAACGCTATTTATCTGCGTCTATCCACACAACTCCTTTATATCAGAAATACGTACATGGTTTTTTATTTTTCGTAAATTATAGAAAAGGACATTTTCATCTTGTTCACTTCACTAAAACACCAAATGATAGAGGGAAAAAAGACCGAGGGAAAAAAAATTCAACCGAGAATTTTCAACCGAAACGAGAATAAGAAATTATCTACAAATTTACATAAGTCGAGTTATTACTAAACTTGTTTTCGGGTTTTTTTTTGGTGTATTACTGAAAGGTGAAAAATTAATGCTATATTTTAACGAGTTGACTTCATAAGATAAAATATAACAGTATTACTTTCATTGAACGCCTGGGTTTAAAAAAATATTAACACATGTTTATGATATAGACATTTTTTAAACGTTTAAAAAAAAACTGAAATGTCTTATCATATATTATTTTAAAGAGCAATCACTCTTAGGAGATAAAAGGCTTTCAAAGCACCATACATATATAAAATGATTTATTAAAACTCTTTATGACAGTGGTATGTATTGTAAAGGCTAAAAAATTTATAAAAATAATAATAATAATAATAAATTATACCTATCACAAATTAATTTCCTTCGCAAGCTATTTAATTTTTCAAATTCATATAATATTTAAAATGCATATATATTACATAAAACAGTTTTTGTGCCCAAAATACTACAAAAGACTAATCTTCTAACTTTTTAAAGAAAAGTTTTCAAATGTATGAAGGTATTTTAAAATGCTACTCCTCCAACAATACTACACGTACAAATATGAAAATTGATTTATAAATCCGTCAAGTGCTATGCATAACAAAAGTAGGTATGGGTTTCCTGATAGCATGATTGATATTCGTAAAATACTTTTTTTTTATTGCTTACTGAAAACTCCTTAAAAAATGTGTAAACTCTAAATTCAACTATTTTTGAAAAAATAAAAAAATATTCTTTTGATTTAAAAATGCATACCAACCTTTATTACATGTACTAATAGCAATACGTAAAAAAATTTCAAAGCATTTGGCTCAATAAAAAAAGCCTTAGAATTTTAAATAAGGATAAACGAGTTATTTTTTCTTTCTGAGATAAATCTGCTTAAAATTCTTATTTGCTGATGAGATGTGAATAAAAAAGAACCTAAAAGTTATCGTAGCTATGATTTTTTTTAATTTAGAGCTTTCAAATTTTGTGTGATAAAAGAAAAATATCGAAACAAAAAACAATACATTATAATAAGTAATCCAAGGAAATGAATAACAAAAACTTTTGAATAAAATTATATGAAGATGGAAACAAAATTAAACGTATGGAATTTTTATGACTTTATAATATAACACAATATTCACAAATATATTAGTTTTTAAGCACAATTATAAATTTTTTATTTCGTTTTCTTAAAAACTTTATTATAAAAATTATTATTATACTTTTTTTTACACTTTAAGTTTCGCACAGTGTGCGTCCCTTTCTTATTTTTATCCGAGTATGGATAAGAATTTTCAAAAACAAGCTTTTCTTGAAACGAACGCCCTTTTGAAGTTCTCTCGTAAAATAAATACTTTTTTGAGAGATTGGAATACTATAATACCATTTTACATCGAACTCTTTGAGAGTCAGCTTCATTTATTGTCCATACTGTAATATTCCTTTGTAAAAATATTTTTCTATCGATGTGTATTTTCAAATATTCTATGCTCTAGTGATGTTTTTTCATCCTCCTGATAAGTCTTTCATTTTACAAGCCAGAAATAAAATCAAATACTGATCTCTGGAGTGCTTTCGAAGTTATTGTAAAAAAAGAATTTTGCGATTCTGAGGTGGCTCGGAAGTTGATGAGATGGTTAGATGGTTCCATTTGTTGCTTCGAATTCTGCTTTGAAATATAAGATCGAATAAATAATCCTACCGTCAAGAGGAGGAATTGAAGCTCGACGTTTGATTTCAGTTAAGGAGCAAGTCACGGTTTTATGCCTAGCGTTTTTATTGTTAGAACTTTTACAATAACAACCAGATATACAATAAGAAATTGAACCCATTCTTTTCTCAAAATGTATGTGATACACAAATAAATGCTAGATGTGTTTTGTAAATTTTAATTTAAACCAATAGAAAAGCAAGTTAAAACCACCTTATAAATAATTATTTTTAATTTCTTTGGAAAATCAAATTAATTTAAAAACATTTTTTTATGAAATTTTTAAATTTTTTTCCAAATTTATTCGATTAATCGTATAAACCAGCCTATAACGAACCCTTTTAACACGAAAAAATAAAACCGAAATTCATAGGTGAGCGTTAAGCGCTGTGTACAAAATTGATAACTGTAGTGACGTTTTCGCGTCACACAGCTGAAAAGTCTGTCTCTTTGGTGGATAGGATAACAGTGTTCCTATGCATATGTGCACCCCTAAATACAGAGCTATCAGGAATGAATGACCCGATTACAAAATTTAATAATTCCCTGATGAATAAACATAAAACGATAATTAAGATGTCATTACAAAGATACAATATGAATTTTTTCCCCTACTTAACGTTCCTTGAAGTAAAGTAAAATTTGTTTTTCATAAATGTTCAATGTGACTGTCTTTAATCACCCGTATAAAATCACTGCGAACCTGGTCACCCTGGACTTTTGCCTCTTCTTATACTCTTAGATGCCGGTACATTTCTATGGTACTTTCACTGAAATTCACGCTGAACCGTGATTACTGACAGACTTTTTGCAAACGAGAGCTATATTTTGTAATTGGGTCATTCTTTTCTGATAACCCTGTATTGCGGGGTTCTATCTTCTGTCGTCCCCCCGGCAACCCTTTACAGTAAGAAAATCCGACACCGCCCATGAGCTGGATGTAATTCGATGCGTCAAAAAGATCCCACCCCACTCCGGAGAGAGCAGAAAGGGAAGTCCTCTGAAAAACAACGAAGATAACGGTTGTGGTCTTCTCCCTCACAAATACCATATTCTGAATCCTGAAGAACTAACCAATATTTTGAATAACTGCAATGTAATGTGCATACTGTAATTAAAAGATGTGGCGTAAATAAACCAAATATTAAGGTTCATAACTCTCGCTCTACCATTATTTTTTTCAAATGTCACACTGTGTAGATAAAATAAATTATTAGCAAAGAAAAACAAGATTTTAATACATGTATTTGGGCTTCTGTTGTAAATATTTTCCCTCCTTCTAACATCCACCTATTTCAATAACCTTTTTATTTTGTTTTGAATGATTTATTGATATGAATGGCTGCATAACTGTCATCTTTATGTTGAACTCTATCAACAACTTGTTCATATAATCCTTCGATAGTATCTTAACATGTTCCAAAATAAAATAATTTCTGAATTTCTTAATGTATGGAAGCTTTCGCCATTTTCATCCATCCATCTTTCTCGTGATCATGACCGTAAACATCATTTGGGATATTAGATTTCGGATTCGGTTTTCTTTTAAAATTAACCAAAAGTAGTACTTTCCGCTAGGCAGAAGAGCAATATTGAGAAGTAAGATATTTCGTGACCGGTATTTTTTATGTGAACCCTTTTTGCCAAAACATAAGATCATTGCTCATGTGTACATTTCAAGTTTCTTCGTAAAAAAAAAAAAAAGGCGCGCGTAAAACGGCGGATACACTTAAAAATTTAAAAATGTTGTCTGAAAGAATAGTTTGCATTATACATAGGAAAAAAATATATGGTTTTCAAGTAATAAATTCCCATACCCCAACAGAATATATAATCCATAGATATTTTGACATCACTCAAAAAAGTAATTATAAATTTTAAACCAGTTATACTTTATTTAATATATTTTTCTTTCCTTATGCAATTATTTTATTGGCGAAACATAAGTGTCATGATATCTCACTTATTTTCTAAAATGAATTCCTTAATGAAGAGTTTCCTTACCATGACCTTTGTACGGAAAGCCTTTTTTCAAAACATCCTGCATAGAGTAAGCGTTTATATCATCACAAATTAAAATGTTTATTTTGTATTCATCCTGTCATTCTTGCGGACATTTTAGGTAGTTGTAGGCTTCTTTGAAACATGATACGCATTGTTACTTATTAAATGAGATATTCCCATGAATCGACAACAAGAAGTTTTTTTCCCAAGGCTTTACAAATGTTTATTTCTATATATGATTTCATTGTTTATTATAAGACGCTTTACATCTTTTCTTTCATCTCGTTTGCTATTAAAAACTTTTTAGCATTTTAGTTGTTAAAAGATTCAGAAATATTTTACAGTAATTAATTAATGACTAAATGATTTTATAGTAAGTTCCTATGAAGCTAACATTTTCATGTTCTAAAAGCACATATTATTGAAACTTTTCAAATAAGTAAAAATCTATATCATATTTTGGTTTTTATTTATTTATTTTGTAAAGATTTTTTTTCTCTTTTTTTTTTTTTTTCTACATTAAATACTGTATATTTTTGTATTAGATATGTTCAAAAAATGTATAATAGAAAATAAAATATTTCAAAATTATTATGAGCCTTTGTTGCCCATCATATTTTATCAATTGTTTGATTTTTAAGTAGACTTTAAAGAATATATTAATGAAATATTCTCATAAAAATTGAATTAGTGTTTGAAAAATTCGAAGTATAAAAAACTGAACAATGTTATGTTTAATGCTTACCTATTAAGTGAAAAAATACAATGAGAAATTTAGTTGATGAGAAGTTTTTCTAAGCCAAATAGCCATCAATCTTTATTATTTCAGGAAGAATGACAAAGTCAAGCAACACTACGCGCATATTATTTTTAGATAATATTGTTATATACATGATTTTTTTTTGAAGTTTTTTTCGAAAAAGAAAATTTATCTTAATCTGGACGAGAAAAAAAAAATGCAAGAAGGTTAGGCTTAATTTTATGCGTTAGTCATCTCTGCATGTGGACTGGTTTATTCAAATCGCTCGACGAATTAACTTAGAAATGTCTTCCTGCGGGTTAAATAAGGAGGGCGTCATCTCTACAAAATGCTTCTTTATTCTGCTTGTGTGTGTGTGTGTGTGTGAATCATCTAATATCCAACATGGCGGCCCTTATGCGCGCAAGAGTAGCACAAAAGACGGTAATCCGGCCAGGAGTCCACCAGCTAAGCCTTTCCGGTACGCGTTCTCTTTCGTCATAAAAAAAAAAAACGCTGTTCGTCACTGGGAAACGAATCCATCCCATATCTGGATTGTTGAATGTGGACTGTTGTTGTGGGGCCTTAATTGAGAAGTAATTCCCTGATTGGTTGGCTGTACTAGTAAAGTAGGCGTGGCTATTGTATCTGATTCAGGAAAGTCTGAGTTGGTGAGGGATGATCTTGTGATATTTTTGAATAGCTTGGCTTCTATTGGCTGATGGGTCTCTGTGGGCAGGTACTTTATTGGTTGCAATGAAACGTTGGAACTAGAAAAATAGGTGGGGTCTAGAAAAAGCTAGCCTGTGTGGGATATGCAGGTAGAATAAACTATTGAAAATAAAAGTTAAAAAGAATAGAATTTAGCTATATGGTCACTCGACACCGGTGAGTGACTAGGCTGATTCCACCTTTAAATAGACTTATTTATCCATAAATCCTTACGCGATGATAAAGAGTTCGCCCTATTTTGATTTCTTACTCCCTTAATTTTAAAACTAATCTTTTCAAACCTGACACACACACATATATATATATATATACATGCATGTGTTTAAAACATAACACAGACAATTTCCTTATTCTTTCATTGTAAAAGAGAGTATTCTGCATCTAATTGTTTGACAAGAATCTCCTATAATAATACCTGGATTGCAATTCCTTGTGGTCGAGTAAGATAAGGCAAATAATACATTAATTGAATCCTTTATTTTTTATCTATTCTTCTAAAGCTGTATTTTCCAGAGATATTCCGTGTTCGTGGTAACAGAGTAATCGGTTTCGGTCGAATCGTGGGTGCGAACTCTGGTGTTACAAAATAGGGGTTAAATCAATTTAAATCTGACAAGGTTGAAAATCCTTACGTTGGTTCAAAATTGCGAGGTGCATCACTAAATCATTTCAACCAAATCCATTAGATCTTTTTTGGTCGTATTAAAGTAGAATATAACCAAATAAAACTCCAAAATCAATCATTTCCCTTTTGAGGAAATGTGACTCATTGGCATAAAATAAAAAGAGAAAATAATAAAATCGACCGAGGCATCATTCAATCTAATAATTAACCTAGGTTTATATTGTGTGTCCAATTTTTATATATATATTTTTTTATTTTCCTCTTTGTGTGTGTTTGTGTGTTATTTTTGCACAAACAATATATTTTTGTAAGGATGATGACTTATCCTTTTTGAATGTGATTTTATTTCTCTTATACTAAATTTTTATCAGTATTTATTTTGTATCTTTTACATAAGTGTGTATGTGAGAAACTATGAAGGGACATCTTAAGGCATGGGCCAACTGGGCCCGTGGAGACCCTCGTCCTCAGTGGAGATATCGTTTCTTTCTTGACTGTCCTAATAAGATCATGATCCGGATAATTTTAATGGTCAAATATTATTCCCGTACATATTCTGAGTAAAACAGGGCATTTCAAACTGCATATCAACTGGCAAAAGTGGCAAGGCTGTATTATTATGTGATGACTGTTGTCCATGTCTAGGCCTAAGCCTAATACAATAAACAATCATTCAGCTCAATTAGTCAAAACGCGGTCATCGGTAGAGGCCATCGGTCATCGGCCGGTTTGCGCTTGGGGTTTTCAGTTGGTGAGTCGTGCACATTTATTTGCTCAAATTACAGTTTGAAAGCAAATATTTGACAATACATGCTATATAAAGTCTACTTTTAAATTTCTCAGGTAGGGCATGGGGGCCGAAGGTCTCAAAAAATCTTCTCTGGACCCAAGAAGAAGAGTCTTAAGAAATCCCTGAAACTATGTAGTTCTAATTTAAATAAATTCTGCTAAAAAACTTGCTTTCTCCAGTAAATTTCCTCAGAATTTTGCTCAAAATAAATTATAGGTTAAAAAAATAAGAAACACGCTTTTATAGTGAATCGATTTAAAAAATAAAACTAATAATTCTTAATACAAGAATAAAATGATTAACGAGAAAATTAATGTCATTGGGTAAAATCGTGGGGTGCTCTGTATTAATTGTTATTATTTCTTGCTAATTCTATTCCGAAATGCCGAATTAGTATAAAAATGTAGTACAAGGCACCCCGCACTTTTACCCCAATGACATTAATTTTCTTGTTAATCATTTTATTCTTATATTAAGAATTATTTTTTTTACTTTTTAGTTCAATTCACTATAAAAGCGTGTTCCTTAGTTTTTTTTAAAACTATAATTTATTTTTCATTTTTTTAGTTCGATCTACATTAAAAGCGGGTTTTTTTTTAGTTTTTCAAACTATCATTTACTCATTGTTGAATTTATTCTTGAATTTGATATTTGGAGCCGGGGAGGGGGGGGGGGTATTACGCAGCTGCTGGAATCAGTCTTGCTCTTCAATAGATATTAATTAACGGGTCTGAAGGATATTTATTCTCTCCGCTTATGGGGTCTCGGATCAGTCCCGTATCGTTATATTTCGAAGATTCCTTCTCTATAGATACAAGTCAAACAAATAAAAGTGTGTTAAGAAAAAATATTAAATGTCAATCGTATTTTCACCTTTTAAACGTATTGCTATAATGTTAACTCGTATCATCACTTCTTAACGCGTATTGCTTTATAAAAATAAAAAATATTTAGCAGTTAGAACATTAATTATTTTTTCACGAGTCTTTTTTTTTTATTTCCATTTTCAGAAAAACAAGAACATCGTTTATATTATGGTAAGAAATTGCAGACGCACACCCACCCTTCCTTTTCTCACATAAATAGAGAACACTTTTTTGTTTGTCTTATTTCTACTAACCACAAGTGTATTTATTTTTAGGGTTGCACCTTAATCTTTTAATTGCTGAATCTGGAATTAGTTGCCCAATTTGGAAATTCTATATGGAATTAGTTGCCATATCTGAAAATGTTATATGCAATAAATCGCCAATTATGGAAGAGGTATAAGGAATTAAACGCCAAATCTGGAAATCGTTATTCCTGATGCTCTGATCAGGACAATGGAACAAAATTATGAAACTATTGCATTGTCATCGGTCCTTGACAAGTATGCGAAATTTCGAATTAATCTGGCATTTTAAAGTGGGTAAAAACATACAAACGAAGCTTATAAAAGCGTGTTAAAAAGTTTGAGCATATAGTGTTTGCTTAATGTGGGTGGTGAGTTTAAAGTTCTAAGACTTTAAGGCTTAACTCGATGTCCTTGAGTATTCGGCTAATACTCTTCTTGTGGCTTTGAAATAATTAATAATTTTCGAAATTGATTGTTAGTTAACAAATAAAATTCGGTAATAAGCATTCAATCAATAATATATATTTGGCTTACATCAACATTAGAGTGCGTTGTAATATATGTTTTCTGTTAAATAATTTCCTCAAAGTTTTGTAGACAACACAGTTTTATTTCACATAAACGAATAAATATGACGAATTAAAATAGCTACAGCAAATACAAACTCCGATCACAGCATACAGCATATGTATCGTGTGTGATCCCATAGAATGAATGCGTGAGATTAAGAGGGAAAAGGCGCGGGAATATATCACACAGTTATTCTTCCGCTAGAAAAAATTGTTCACTCACTTCAGCCCAACAGCTATGTGTGTAACAATTAAGGGCAAAATAAAGGGACCGGGCCACTTTTCTTCTTAGATAAGCTAGGCACATGCCTACGGTGCAAAAAATTATAAGGCGAGAAAACGAGAGAAAATTAAAATTACTGCGAATGAACCACCGCCTAGTGAATCATATATGCGTTGTGTTTGTGAGCGTGTATACGTAGAACTATGGAAAGCATCTACTACGGAAATAAAAAGCTTAACAGTTTGATGTTACTATGCACTCAAAGTGATATTACAACGTAAATTGAATACAATGATGCCATTAATAATTTTGAAATTATCAAAGCTAGAAGAAAACCTTTATTGTACAAGTATAGTGATACTAGTTGAACAACAGAGTAGTTAATAGTAATATGATGCTTAACGATGCTAATTAACAATTTGACAACAGTTTATGCAATAATATATGGTCTATACTGTAATTGGAAACGATTTCATTAATTTATTGTACTAATTCACAAAATGGTAGGTAGTTCGTGATACCGTAAAGTGATGAACAAGAGTGGCCGAACCATGCGACGATGATTTCCTTACGCTGCCGGTTGTCAGTCCGGGATACGGCGGTTCATAGTTGGTGGATAATGGAAAGACTAACTCAGGAATCAGTAACCTATGGCACGCGTGCCGCATGGAGCAATTCTCAGTAGCACTCTACACTACTCTACAAATTTGTAAATTTTTGAGTGGATGGAAGTTGATAAATTTGTAATGTACCTTGTTTAACATGCATCTTCAGAATTATGGACATATACGGAATTTAAAAAAAATCAGAAAGATAACTCTAAAAATATACTTACAGCTATTTTGTAAATTATTGAATGCCATTGCCTTAGATATTTAATTGTTTGAAGAGAGAAAATGTAATGTACTCTATTTTCCAGTTTTGGCTCTATATATCTAAGTAAAATATCTTTCCTCAAATGAAAAATATTTCGAATCCACAAACAAATTGTAAAACAACTAAATGCTCAGAATCGTGTCAAATCACAAATTTTGCACTTGATTTTGCGGTGCTAATATAGAGCAGTATATAAGCACTGGTTTCCCATTAAAAAATTTCATTTATCTTTTTAATTTACTATAATGAAGGGTAATACTTATATTTTATGTTGCATATTTCTTATTTTAATAAATGTTAAAAAATACATGGTATATGTAAAAAAAAATTATTTATGTTGAAGAAATACTTTTATATTTTATGTTGTTTATTTTTATGTTAAGAAATATATTTAAATAATGCAAAATTTATATGTAATAAAAAGGTAAACATATGTTATAAAATTTTATTTTCTAACTCTGCATGCATTATCGTGGGAATCGAATTGTTTCAAAAATGTATTGCTGTGTGGCACGCTGAATGAAATTGGTTAATTGGTTTGGCCCGCAGCAGTTAAAGGGTTGCCGAACCCTCTTGAACCAAATTTGGCAGGGTAAGAACTGAAGGAAATAGGGAAATAAGGGGGGGGGTAAAAATTTGAAGTGCCCGAGGCACCAAGAAGGTTAAAACCAGCCCTGTAAAGAGTATACGTCATTACATTCACTATTAAGTTCAATGCATTAGTAAGTACTTAATCGTGGTAAAGAAGTAAAATGTGAAAAAAGTAAAGGAAAACTTATTAGCATGGATGATGATTTGCATGGAATGCAAAATAATCTTATTACCTTTTAAGGAAAATGACCGAAAATATTTTAGTCAACACAGGGATAAAAAGTGTTTTAAAAGCTAAGACATTTATCTTTTAAAATAAAATACAAATGCCGTCGGATTAGTGTCAAGTCGGTTGACTTTTTTGAACAAAGAACTATTCATCCCAACAACTCCAGCTCAACACTGTATTTTCTTGTTTCAGGACAGTGATCTATCCTCTTTTATTTTCTTGTATGGACGGTATTACAGATTTCAAAGGGGGTATACAACTGCCTCAGGTTTTACGGTTATGTACATAAAGTAAAACCGTCTTTGTTTGGTTGTTGCGAGAAAGAAGCTTAACTCTTTCTTTGAGCTATTCCTCAAAGGGATTTGTACGCCGAAACGACACGCAAACTATCGCTTAAAATGTGATGAAACCATTTCATTCAATGTGTATCAGTGAAAGAGACCTATTGATAGATTTCTGTTTATATAGTTCCCCACATCCTGTATAAAATTTCATCGCAACATATTAAGTTAAATGGATGTAATGTAAGTACAGGAAACTGAAACTTAAATGAAATTGAATAAATTGAAGAAGTGTATTTTACCTCCCACAAGTTGATACTCTGCAATTATTTCAGATCATCTTTTTCTTCGAATACTTCAATCGTTTGTAAAATAAAATAATATCTTTTAAAGTATTCGACTTCATTAAAAACTCATATTCTGTAGGAAGATTGATTTATAAAAATATCCAGTAACGCACACACACACATTTGAAAATTTAGCCTCCCCTAAAACTACTTTTCTTTTGAAGCTACGAAACATAGAATAATAACTATAAGCATTTTGAAGCAAGATTATTTCAAAAATAATAAAAAATAACCAAAAGTTGAAGTCTTTTAAAAAATTCAACCTTTTATTGTATTTTTAAAAATATTTACTGATCATATTTTAAAAATATAATAACAAATTAAGATACCTATTGAAAAATCTAGTATATCTGATGCACTTATTTTTGTTTTCCATGTAATTTTTTTATTTTTAAGCCTAGATTCTAAAAAAACGGCATTTTTAAAGAAATTACAATTTTTAAAATGCAAGAATTCAAATGAATTTTCGTATGTTTATGTAAAACTTGATAGGAATGTTTTCCATGCTGTTCTTGAAAGTCTGGAGGATAATTTTTCAAATACAAAAATTGGAAGTGGACTTTATCATATTTTAACATTTTACAGGAAAACTCGGTACATTATTCAAATGATTGTAGTGGAAATAGTGAATTCTTCAAATTCCTAGTTCAGGATCTGCAGTAAAGTGTTACTCGTATAAATGCAAAAGTTTATTATTATAAAATATTTTTTCTATGAAAGAATAGTTTAATTTTATTTTTTTGCCAAAAAGTCAGATTTAAAATAAAATCTATTGTAATAATATTTTTAAAACAATTTTACATATATATTTTAATTCAAGTGACACTAAATACTGTGAAAAGGTTATTCATTTATACGTTTTTTCAAAATCACAGTTCTGAAAGTAGTCAGGTACCTTAAGCTAGGGTTTCTCTAACCCGCGGCATTTTAGTCGCCCCTCATATTTTAATTTGAGGCAACTTCAACAAAAAATTGCTCTGTCTGCTTTTGGTCGTAAAAACATCGTTTTTCTCCTATTTTTCTTGATATTTAAAACATTTCACTGAGGTGTCTGATATCCATTTTAGATAACATTTTCTGAAAATGACGAATTTTTCAAAAATTTTAATGTATCTTAAATAATTTTAAATAAAAAAAATCTGACCCTGCATAAAATCTCAGAAATTTTCAAAATAAAGATAGACTTTCATATTTAATAGGTTTACAAAGTACTTTAATCCAACTTTCATTTAACTTTTTTCAAACCAATTTGTATATATATAAAGAAAGAGAGCCAGAAATTGTCCTTTTCTATACAATATATATACACATACATGTAAACACTATCTCTTCTCATAAAATCAGTTGTAGCCTTTTGAAGGATGGACTGATGGATGGACCACATCCATCAGTGTTTGAGAGTTAGAAGGAAGATTAGCTATAGTCAAAATAAATACAATTTATTTACAAGTCTCAACAACCTCACAAACCTGAATAACCCAAGATTAGGAAATGCACCTTAAACTAATCAAAGGAGCAAAAGCGAGGAAGACGATATAAGTAATATTTAATTATAAATTTAATCACTTACTTTAGGAATGTCTTAGCTATACACATTCCAAATAATCTAATATACGTCTAAGTTGATCTACTTCAAGCCGAACTTGATCAAATTTAAATATGTAATTGACAAATCGTCAGTCTTAACTATTAAGCAAATAATGTACGGAACACTCTAGCCAACCTGAAAGTTAATGTTTAAATATGAGACTTGATTTGCATAAGTCACATCATCTTCTTAGGGAGAAAGTTGTCTCAGTAGAACGATATTTAA
Organism: Trichonephila clavata; assembly: GCA_019973975.1. Classification (NCBI taxonomy): domain Eukaryota; kingdom Metazoa; phylum Arthropoda; class Arachnida; order Araneae; family Nephilidae; genus Trichonephila; species Trichonephila clavata. The sequence continues at coordinate 77,942 of BMAO01032697.1, forward strand.
AGAAAGAGTTTGTAATACCCTTCCCGTCTACCATGTGAAACGGTTAAAGGTGTAGGAGGAAGTGAAGGATGATTCGACACGATAATTTCCAATTATTTATTCAAAACTTTAATTAACTCAAAAACAAAGCAATGAATCAGAATAAATAAGATGTTTCCGATTAGCTAACAGAGGTAAGGAGGCGAGAGTCGCGTTTTTGGAGAATATTTCTAATAATTTATCCACTTTGTATTAATTTATTTTCTATCTTAATATTGCTTTAAATGGTAGATATGTAACTAATTGCCACATAGACCTCTTAATAATTTAAATATCAAAACGTTATTTATGTCACTAATACCTGAACTCTAGGTAGTCTTCTTAACTTTTAATGCGTAATTCTTTCAATATCTTTATGATTTCCACTTCTAATCTTTTTTCTCTCATACGGACTTACTAACTCTCTTCCGAATATCTCTTATACTTATATCTCACTTTGCCATGCTTTAACTATCTAACCTTCTAACTTCTCTAGCAAGCGAACCTGAACTATATATAACAAACATAATTTGCATATCACGTTTTCTTCCTAAGAGAAGGTTGTTATTTTTCATAGCCCCAAAGATTTCCCAAGAGGGTTAGAGGTAGGACACGTATATATCCTTCACTAGTTTCCCCAAGAGAATAAGCAGGAAGTATTCGAAGAGACTCGTTACAACCTTGTAAGATAAACCTCTCTTTTTTATATAAATGACTACAATATTTTTTTATAGTCGTGTGGCCCGCAGATCACTATGATTTTACGGATGTGGCTCTCAGATCTTTGTAAATTTATTAATTTCGACCTTCGGTTTGAAAGGCTGAAGACCCCAACTTAAACAACTGAACATTGTTTCATCTAGCAATATCAATTTCAGGAAATAGACTGCTAGGGAGCAGTCCTCCCCGAGCAAAATAAAACTATTTATATTTTTTTGATCATTACACCTATTTGTTCTTAATTTCCCTTTTATAAACTCGTACGATGATACAAAACTGTTGTGCCTTCGACTCTATTCATCCAAAATCTTTGATACCGCAATATCTGGTACGTTATTATTCTTATTCAGACTTCAAAATACATTTTTTCTTAAGATGAGTCTTTTTAGTTGACTACAATCAATGACTTTCAAATAATGAGCTTTAAAAAGGCATTCTTAAAATAAACTCGACAAACTCAAATATTAAAGAAAACACTATTTGACACACACATATGTTTTTAAATAACTATTTAGGTAATAAATATTTATTTTTAAAAGTCATTTTTTTAATATTTAGTTAACTTAAATATTTTTGGAAGAAAGAGAAAAGTAATGTGGGGGGGAAGAAAAGACCTTCGATATCAGACAAAATCATAAAATGTCCAAAATTCTTTATAAGCTTTTAAAAGGCATGCGAAATAATGCAATTCTGATTGCAAAATTCCCTGCAAATATTCGATCACCTTTAATATCCCTAAGAGCATTAAACTATTATTCTAATGAATTAACTCATTTATTAAAAATATTTTTCGAAATATGGTTGCAATTTTTTTTTCTGTATAACAAAATTTGTTCATGTAAAATAGACTTTATATTAAAATTGCATGATTTTGTGCTAAAACATTTTTGTGTCATACAGATTTTTAAAAAAAATTGGACCCAAAAAATCCAATGCGTATCAACTATTTCATGATATAAAATTTTTTCTTAACATTTTTCAATACGTGTTCACACCAATTTATGTACAATAATTTTCCAATTATAGAATTAAAAAAAATTAAAAAATTAATCTATATATATATATATATATATATATATATATATATATAATAAATACACACACATCTACGGAAATGTTAAATGCAATATAATGATGATTTTAAATATTCGGATTCATCGTGTTATAGCACGCAATAGTTAAGTTCCATAGAAATAAATTAACAAATAAATATCCATGTCTTTGTCTTAAATTAACTAAAGTTACCTCTCCAATTACTTGGTAAGAACTTAAGGGCCGAAATCCCGCGTGCCGAATTGTTCTTTCTGAAGAGACCTTTTGCCAATTTATGATTATTAATTATTCACGCGAAATAATTAAATATCTAAAAGAGAAAATTATAGTAACACATGTTATATTTCTAAAATGATGACGCTCCAATGTAATAAAGAATTTTATACTACATGAAATAAAGAGTAAAAGATTAAAATAGATTTTAAAAAATATAATTTAATTTAATTAAAGCCTGAGGTCGCATACTCTCTAGACTTTTTCTCATACAAGCTTACTGATTTTAAGCCTCGACAAATTAGCCTGCATCAGCCCCCTTTAGTGGCATAAGAATTCGAACTAATGATTCCACAGAAATAACAATTGAAATGTTCACTCAACTAATACGGTCACACAAAAAAAAATATACTTTTATTTAACACATTTTAGAAAAATGTGTATAAAATAAACCCAATGCAAAATCCATGTTTAAAATAAACCCATTCACACACACACACACACACAAATGATTCCATGTGAAACAGGGAAAAAACTCACAATAATTCCTATATAAAATAAAATAGCAAGCCAGTTCTTATTCAAAGAAATCTAGACTAGAATTTAAATAAAAGTTAAAGCTAAAAATCGCAGAAATTTGTGCAATATCTAATTATCACAAGGAAATAAAAAAATAATAAATTACATTCGAGAAACCGAAATAATACTACTAGACTTGCTATTCAAGTAAATAAAATTTTAAGATAAAAATGGACAATTTCCTCGCAATTTTAGTTTTATAAAAGAAACTACAGTTTAATTTACTTTGCAATATAATTTTTTCGGTATTAATGTGTCTTAAAAACCTGCTTCTTCTTGCCAACCATTCCAGCACTGCCATTTTGACGTCATTATCGCTGAAGCAATAACAGCCAAGGTGATTCTTGAAGAGCAAGAACTAATGATATAGCGACATGAGTCAGCATTTACTATGATGTCACCATTAAACAAAAAATCCACACCCAAAAACTCTGGGAATCCCAAAACAATTTGACTTAAAACCTTATCTTCGACGAGGAATGTCAAAACTCTGCACGAATTTAAGAGTTCATGCACCTCAGTCATTGCACATATATAGATGCAATGACTGAGGTGCATATATATATATATATATATATATATATATATATAACCAACAGCAGAACAACGTTTAATCGTGGAAGTGTTCTGTCATAATTTCGTATGAAGAACTTTTTTCTTGAAGTTTCGAGAAATCCATTCAATAATGATGAAATCAAATAATTCTCGATTTTTTTCCTTGACATTCTGCACCACATTACCGTTAATGAAAGATAAGTTTCCCACGTCATTTGCGTTTGCAAAGTCATCTTCAAATACTTTAATACCTTTCCTTTCTGTTTGATCTTTTAGTATTCTTTTTCATAGTCTCCTGTATTCTCCTTAAATTTCCGAACGATATCTCATGTCTCTTGCATTTAAGAAACTTTTGACAGAGCTTATTTCCCAATAGGCGGAATTTACAATGGTCTGAACAATTTAAAAATGAACAATAACATCAACACAATCAAATTCGACCGTAATGGCGTCAGAGAATAGCTGTAATAAATGCAGACACAGTGGCTATACTTCAAAGAGTTACTTACTTTAAAAAACACCCCTCTTATGACTTAAATTGCAAGTATATCAAACATTTCATTGCAAAATCATGTTAGAATTTTCCTCTAGTTATTTTAACCAAAAAAGATCAGAATTCGTTTTTTGAAAATACTATAACCTGTTTTTAAGCAACACAATACTAATATATTTAAATTTGTTGAAAAAAATAAGTGAAAAAAAAACTTTATCAAAGTGATAACAAACAAAAAGTAAGACTCCATATGTTTCCTTTGGATTAAAAAATTAAGAAAAAAATATTTCGAATCTTTGTAAGGTATTTTTATAAGATTTTTTTAAACAAAAAACTCTCTCTTTTAGGAGAATGTTAATGATTATGAAATATACAACTTTATCATCTTAGCACTTAAATTCTTTGCCTTTAAACGATTCTTACACTCAGAAATTTAATTCAATTAACTTAATATATTTTAAAGCAAGTTTTTACTTAGTAAGTACAGTTTAAAAGTGGAAAAGAAGCTTAAGAAATCGTTCCTGTATTTGATGAGAACAAAAATAACACCAAAAGGCAATTTTCTCTTACTAAAAATATTTTGTGACGCACATATGTGCGTGAGATTTTAAGCATGAGATTTTTCCCTTTAAAACCTTAATTTAATAAATTTAAACTAAATTAATGGAAATAGTTAGATAGATTATTTTCTCGTTAACATGGTATTATCAATGAATTTTATTTGAATATTTAAGTGAATAAAACCTTATATTCAGTTTAACTCTGTAATTTAATATTTGTTTTTAAAAGCTTTTACGGGCATTATTTAATTAAAAAAGGAAACTTTAATTAAATAAATCTTTATAACATAATTTTTTCTAGAAAAATTTAATGGATTTAAAATCCTTGATGAATAATGAAAATAAAAATATTCAAGATAACTGGAGAAGATAATCTGATTTAAACTGAAACTTAGAAGGAAGTTAATGAAAAAATCTTAAGATACACAAATCAAGGTTGGAAATCTATGTAAATTGTTCTTCTAAAAAAGATTTTAAAAAGACATTCAAGATTAAAAAGTAAATTTGCCATTAAACTATTATTTATATCATTATAAATAGATTTATACTATTGAAAATTTAAAATCAATCCCCGAAAAAAAATATGTTCTTCTCGCTTAAAGACAGTAAGTAATTACTTTCAAATATCTTCTTTTATCAAACATAGCATACAAATATTTTGAATTTAAAAATGCATAATTATCTAAAACCCTTTTAAAATAACATTTAAAAACATTTATATAACACTGGCTAAAGACAATCTCATTTCAAGAAAATAGTCTTTCGTTCTCTAATACCTATTCTTACAAATCTTTCACTAAAGAAACCAAGCTTCTGTAAATTTAATTAAAAAATCTTCCTGATTAACGTTTCTAATTTACGACACTATTAACATCGATAGTATCGTGAAAGCATTCCTTAATTTGAGCAATAAATAAAACGTGCTTAATAGGCAATATTAACGATCTCTTTGTTGCGCTTTTATTGAAACCGAATCCAATCGACAATTGTAGTGGAACAATTATTGTAAAAAATAACCACAGTTAAAAAGCAGGGAGAAAAAAGATCAGTATATTCTATACTGCATAAAACAAAGAGTATCCAATTGAAATATAAACCATTGTTAAAATTATTGAGATTTTTTTTTTTACAATGTTGAGTTAAATTCTATTGTTAAAACGTTTTTAATTTTTTTTAAGTTGACTAATTTGAGAGAAAAAAATAGGTCCATTATACAAAATCAGAAGTAGGATAAAATTTATTTATTATTAACAATAATTCTTTTAGAAAGTCCTCTGCGTTAAAACTTTACTGTTTAAGAGGACACAGTACGATTCAATTGGAAAAAATATCAAATCTATTGTTATTATTTTTGCCTAAATTATTCTTTATATACTTTTCTATAACCTCACAAAGTTTAAAAGCTCTAAACTTAAAAAACGCAGAATTATGATAGCTTTTACGCTCATTTTTATTCACATCCCTATGGCACAAATCAAAACTTTAAACTTACTTACCTCAGAAAGGTAAAATAACTAGTTTGTCTTTTTTTTAAATGCTAAGGCTTTTTTTTTCTATTCTATCTAAATGTCTATTGCTAATAATACATGCAACAAAAGTTGGTATGCATTTTAGAATAAAAGCAATACTTACTTTTAAAAATAATTGGCCTCAGAATTTATACATTTTTTAAAGGAATTTTCAGTAAGTATTCATAAAAAGAAGTATCGTACGAATACCATTCATGTTATCACAAAACCCATACCAATTTTAGTTATACATAGTTTGGCGTACTTAAAAATAAAATTTCATGCGTATACATAAACTTTTGTAGAACGAGTAGCAATTTAAAATCACTTTATAAATTTTAAGGTTTTTCCTTAAAAATTAAAAGGATAGCTTTTTATGAAATTTTGAGCACAATTACTGTTTGACATAGTATACAAACGTAGGAGCCCCCCCCCCCCCCGAAAAAAGATTGAAAATCCTTAAATTAGAAAAATTTGCGCAAATATCGCACCATGTCCCCTTAAAATAAATGATATTATGTGTTAAAAATCGAATTCATGCGTTTTATAAACATTGGTTGAAAACTTGCTTTGGATTTAATTTTCTCAAGTTATAAAATGTTAAAACTTGAAACAATCATAAGCATCCTGCTTAAATAAAAAAAATGTGTTCAATATGTCAGTATTTTTAAATTCTATAGATTTTGTAACATGATATGGATATACAGTCGAACCTCCATGTAGAAAACCTCTATTTTTCGAAAATCTCTATATTTGGAACTTTTTCCTGGAACCAAGAACAATTCACCATTTTCTTTGTAAAATAATCCCCAAATAACGAAGTGCAATTTCAATATAACGAACTTTTTCTCTTGTAATTCGATTTTTTTGTTCTCCCTATTTTTAAAATACTTTAGGCTATTTTTCAAATTATTCTCTCTTTTAGCACATTTTATGGTGATCAGTGACTTTGAACTGTTATTATCAGGTGCTTAACTCACTTAGAGCTATAAAATGGTAATAGTTTTTTTTAAGCAAAAACTCAAAAAAAAATTAACAGATTTTATTAGAAATTAAACTTTTAGTGTATATGTTACAGGCAAAGTATGAAATCCGGCATTCTATAGAATGCCTAAATCTAGCCGGCAATGTATGAAATGATCCCTATTTCACACATTGCCTAGGCATTCTATAGAATGCCTAATGAGAAACCGGCAAAGTATGAAATACATCTCAGATTCGTTTCGAATGTTGTTAATTGGCAAGACAAAAAATTTTAACGAGTGTCTCATGCTCAGAATTTGTTAGTTGTACATTGCTGTTCGTTCGGAAATGTCAAAATAATCACAATTTTAATTAAACTTGTTCAACAAAAAATTGTTTTTTTCCTGTGCTACCTGAAAATGGAGGAGCAAGCTATAGTGTTGGAGAAGGAGTCATGGTCCATAGCAAGGGTCGGCAACCTATGTCACACGTGCCACAAGGGGCACGCGGTACAATTCTCAGAGGCACTTGGCACTACTTAACAAATTTGTAAGTTTTTCAATTGCTTCAAAAATATTCTACTATGTGGTTCGCTGAATCATATTGGTAGATTGGTTTGACATGCAACAGCCAAAAGGTTTCCGACCCATGGTCCATAGGTCCATAGACATGAAACAACTATTCGACGTCTAGTTGCCCAAAATTCAAGTTGATGCTGCCAAAAAAAAATGTTTTTTTTTTCTTAACTGAAATTATTATTAGAAGTAAACAACTGATATAAAAAATGCTAAAATGATTACTGAGAAGCATCCCAGGGACGATTGGTTGTTGAATAGCTATGATGTGATGTTTGCAGAAAATAAAAGTAAACTCATTTAACCTGTTAAAGAAGGCGTCAGTACCATAAAACAGTGTTCCCCAATCCCTGGTCAGAGACCTTGCTGTGAAAAAACAAAGGTGTACACCAATGGTACAGCGAAAAATAAGTAATTATTTTCCACAATAAAGGTAAAATTACGACATTTTGCACGGCCGTGGTAGCCAAGTGGGCAAGATATCGAATTCTTGGATGGCGTGTCATGAGTTCGATCCTAGTACCACTGAAGACCCGCCCTGTAGAGGAGCGATGCACGTTAAATCTGTCGAGAGCTCAAACGTCCTCCCATTGGTGTGGTATTTAGGAAAGGGGGTGCCAGCTGACGTGTCGTCCTCGTCACTTGAACATGGTTAAAAATTACGAGGTCCATCGCCAAAAGCCCTCGTGTAGCCGAACAGTGCGATATTGATATACACACACTCACACAACCTTTTGCACTTATTCTGCTTTTCCTTCAAGCACATTTCCCGCATGTGATGATTTTCAATATTCGTATAGTGTCCGGTTTCATATATTGCATGGATCGCATTCAGTTTTCGGTTATCCGAACAATCCCGTATCCGAACGGTGTCCGGCTCCAATTGATTCAGATAAACGACGTTCTACTGCAAATTATAAAATCAAAACAATTTAAAATATCAATAATCAACGTCCAACCCTCGGCGGGGTAAAATTATCAAACGTTGACCGGTTCGGAAAAACTTCTTTACAGTATTACGTCACAGATCCGCCCCCAGGGCCTGCAGATTGGTATTTTTACCATTTTCAGACCTAATACATTCCCCAGGGGCTGGTATCCCTTTTTAGTGCGGTACCATGTAGGCGATACCAATTGCCACCTGTAATTTTTACACCCAGTTTCCTTCCTAGAGAGGTACCTGAGATCTGAAAATGTGAACTTGTTCAGGAATTTAATTTGCCAAGAACAAAATTAAATTCCGAATTCTGGGGATGTGATAGAATTCTGGAAGAACTTTTAACCAAATACAAAAATGTTACACGTTATGATATTGAACTTGTACATCCTTTGTGAACCTTGTGAACCTTTGTGAACCTTGCCAGAAAAAACAGAAAATTATTTAAAAACGGTATTGTAGTAAAAACTCTTTTTTTTCTTCGAATGCCAATATATTTGGCACTTGTAATGGGTGGGAAATAGGATGGTTTCTATCGACTTTGAATTTCTGAAGGAATTTGAATGCAAGTATATGCGAAAGCACAATTTAACAATAATTTTTTCAATGGCAGTCTCATTACTTTGTCAGAATAACATTGGTACTTTTAGGAATGTAAGTCATTGATATAATGTCCTTATCATGACCTTTTTTCATACTTTGCCTAAATAGCTTTGGGCATTCTATAGATGGATAACATATGTTAAATGGATAGATATTAATTTTTTAAAGTATGGATAATTACTTTTTTAAACAATGCATGGGATTCGTGAATTTAAAAATTGCTTAGTGTGGTTTTTAAAGTATACCTAAGGATGAATCTCTGTTTAAAGAATTTTCCATATAACGAACTTTATTTCGGGATTTCGCAACTTCGGTAAATAGATATCCGACTGTATAATGCATTTTGAAACCAACTGTAGTAAATGAATTGCATCCAATATGTGTCCGTAAAATTACTTTTAAAATATCTACGAGAGGGAAGGAGGAGGGGATATCTCTGCTTTTTTGCATAAAAATAATTATGCTTAACTATCCTTATTAATTATAGCACTGATAACTGTAATTATATAGTTGGGAAAATCAAATAATTCAAATGTTTACAAATGCAATGAAAAATGAATAAATATTTCTTAAGGATAAAAACAAATTTTTCAAATCTAATAGTTTTTCTATCATAATCAATTACGAATAATGTATTTTCCTCCAATGTGAATGGACATTAGTTTACTTATTATTATTTCTTTGTATTAAAATAAAATTAATATTTCAAATGTTCCCAATTTTTTTGCTTGTTTATCCCCTTTTTTTCTAAGTTTACCAACAGGTTACATTTTTACTAATAGCACTTCTTTATGACAACAGTTTAAAGCGTACAGTCACAGAATTAGAATAACATTTGAATTTTCTGACATCCAATCCCCACATCTCAGTCCCCCATAAAAACTATAACGGTGTAAAAAACCGGAAAATTTTCAATTCATATTCAGTGGTTAATAACATTTCACATTTGATATTACTTTCATTGTAATACAACAATGTAGAAAATGGAAAACCAGTGTAAAGGAACATGGTACGATTTAAGCAAAAATTTTGAATTTAAGAATTTTCAAAGTTTTTTGGTTGTATCCTATGTGTGTATACTATGTAAAACAGATTTTGTACTCAAAATTTCATTAAAAAAACTAATCATTTAATTTTTTATCAAAAAAACTTGTGAAGTGTTTTTAAAATGCTACTCCTCCTACATAAATTTATGTACACGCATGAAACTTGTTTATCAAGTACGCCAAACTACGTGTAACAAAAGTAGCGTGGATTTTGCGTAAATATGATTGGTATACGTACAATACTTCTTTTTATGAATGCTTATTGAAAATTACTTTAAAAAAATGTACAAATTCTGAGTTAATTATTTTTAAAATAATAAGAATTGCTTTGACTCAAAAATGCATGCCAACTTTTGTTACATGTACTATTAGCAATAGGTAAAAGAAAAGCAAAACATTAGGCACTATAGGGAAAAAAGACTTAGCATTTTAAATGAAGACAAACTAGTTATTTTATCTTTCTGAGATAAGTAAGTTTAAAGTTTTGATTTTCTATAGGGATGTGAATAAAAACGAACGCAAAAACTATCCTAACTCATCGTTTTTTAGTTTCGAGCTTTTAAATTTTGTGAGGTTATAGAAAAGTATATAGCAAATAATTTAGGCTAAAAAAATTAGATTTGATTTTTTGACCGATTTTTGTCAATTGAATCGTATTGTGTCCCCTTATTCCATCGACAACTTATAGTCTAAGAGCTAGCAACGTTTTCGAGAGAGAATTTTAGAAAAGCTGATTCTTTAATATATCTTTCTCTACGTCCTTCCGAACAGCGTGCGGGCTATCTGGCTAAACGTTGCGTTTATTAATGCGCATCATATATTTACAGGAAAAAATATTGATTTTTTAAATTATTTTAGAAAGAAATCTTTCTTTTTCACTAAATTTAAAATGTTATTAACAACATGAATTAATTTTGCCAGACATTTTTGGTGTTGAAAATAATGTGCCAGATGCTATTTTTTATTAAAAAAAATAATTAATTTCAAACCATTTTAGAATGTCTATAACTTTAATATTACTTTATTTATACATAAATAAGTACAAATTTAATTTGCCAGACATTAATTCGGTTGCGTTCTTAATAGCCAGGCCGATTTATTGGTGTAGTATACCGCGGTGTTATGAGAGAGACAGTGACAAAGTAGGTAGGCGGAAGACAGACAGGATTACGTTACACTATTTAAAGTATTCTAAAAACTTTATTTTTATGTCTTCGATAATGAATGTAATAAAAAATTAGTATTTAAATTATTTAAATAATAATAAATGTTGATTAAGAGGGTTCACCCATGTGACATCCTGTTTTTTAAGTATTCTTAGAGAATATTTTTTTTTGACGACCAGTAAAAAGACAGAACTTTAAATTTTTCATCATTTATTTATATGTATTTTATGAGTATGTATATACATGTTTAGCTAAAAATATCCAATAGAACGTGAGTTATAGTACTCTGAACACACCCTCCTCGAAAAAATGAATACTCACTTCCACCACGATTCCGGCTGATTGACTTATTTTAAATAAAAAAAACTAACTGCGTTTTAATCTATAAGCTTAAAGGCACAGAATGGACTATATTCAATTGAAAATATCAAAAATTGGATTTTTGATAGAACTCTGAAGAAAAAGTTTCGAATTTCATGTGGTTTTTTGTTATGTTTTTATTTTAAAAAATAGAAATATTTTGAATTTTGAAATGATAGTAGTCCATTTTGTACCTATATATGTGCTGAGTCTACCCTATAAATTTGAAGTTTTTCGGTCAAACCGTTCTTGAGATATGATGGAGGAAAGTTGAAAAACACAGCTTTGAGAAAAACATGTTTAAAGTTTCAAGTGTGATTAAAACACAATGAAAATTTTAGCTTAGCGCTAGGAGCAGCTGCTTTCTCATAACACCTGCTTCTTTAAATTAGTAATTATTTTAAATATTTTATTTTGGACTTTTTGATGTGCTCGCGCCTCCCACGTAGGGTTATGATGCCCCCCCCCCCATCTTAATAGGCACACTCCACAGATTGAGAAACGCTGGGTTAGAACATAAATATTTTTTTCACATGCACGTGTCTTTTTTTTTTAAATTTCTATTTTCAGAAAAACTAGACAATTGTTTATATTATGGTAAGATATCTCCGACGCAATGATTTCGCTTTTATAGGTTTGTAAATTAATATTTTCGTCGCCAAATCTAGCAATGGGATCTGGAATTATTTGCCGAATCTGAAAATGCTATATGGAATTAGTCACCAAATCTGGAATAGGTATATAGTCAAACTGTTTGTGATTATTTTAATCTTCGTGACAGTATCATAATGGCTAATAAAATGAAATGTGTTTTTTGCAATGTCCAAAATGAAAAAATAATAGCTTTTGTAGAAGAAAAGTTGAAAAAATGTAAAGAAGTTTTATGTGTACGTGTTAATTTTAACTTAAAATATAACAACATTAAGTTACCGGAGGAAATTAATACTACCGATGGATGTCACAGACGATGTTACAGTTCTTTTACAGCCTTAATGGCTAAATATCGTAATATATGTGACAATAATTCTATTTCATTAACAAATCTTCCTATTTCATCGAGTTCTACGCCATTATTGCCAGATACTCGTGGCTGAACTTGCGACAGTGTTTCATAGCGTTGAAACTTCCAATTTATCTCAATTACAGACCTTCCTAGTGCATCTAGTTCTACAATGTTATTGCCAAATTCTCGAGTAGGTGTGAGTGAAACAGTCGTATTTGATTATGGGAGCTCAAGTTTAGCAGAAGACATTACAAGCACACCAAATTCTACTGCGCTGTTACCAAATGCTCTAATTGATGTGAGTGTGAGTGAAGATCGCGAATCAAGAAATACAAGTGTTGATAACAAAAGAATTTGCTTTTTCTGTGGAAAAGATCGAAAGCAAATTAAAGGTAAACAACAAATTTACATTCTTCCAATGATGCCAAAGTATATGACAAAATAATAGAATGGGTTACAAAATTCAAAAATCAAGAGTTATTACAAACAATTAATAATCTAAAAAACTCAAATGCTCCAATTTCTTATCACCATTCGTGTGAAGTGAGATATTTCAATGACTACAAAAAAATTACTGCTGATACTGCATGCACTTCCTGGCATAGTGTACGAGATATTCATAAGAATTTTTTTGATAAAATTGTGTCAATTATTGAAGAAGATGTAGTTAAAAAAAGAAATTATTTGTTATTAACTTACCTTTGTGACATATATAATAGCGACTTACGAGAAGAGTTAATACATCAACCTCAAGCAGATGTAAGTTTAATGACAAATCATCATCTTGAAAAAAAATAGTAAAACTATTCAAGCAAATTAAGATTGTATTGGAAAAGAAAAGAAACGTTATTATGCATAAAAATATTAACCTATTGGAACAAGAAGATCTGAAAACACTTGAAGAGGATGATCTTATAGATAAAGTTGCGCTCATTCTACGAAGTACTATTTCAAAAATAGATAAAACAACATTACCTGCCGTAATGAAGATGGAAGATTTGATTAATGGTGAGTGTACCATTCCAGAAAAACTAGATCGCTTTTTCAAAGCATTAATTGGAGGTAAAGATATTCGTCTCAGAGATGGAGTCAATTGTCATAGATTAAGCAACTCATTGGCTTCTGATGCTATTTATTGTGTAAGTAATGGTATTGTTAAGCCATCAAAGCACATAACTCCGGGTATGACCGTGAAAAGTCTTACAAGTAGTCGAAAAATAATTAATATTTTAAATCGACTTGGACATTGTTGTAACTACAATACACTGGAAGAACTGGAAACTGAAGCTACGATCTCATCTGTAAACCGTTCTAAAATTTGCCCTCCTGACATTCAGAGTTCGTCATTATGCACAGGTGTAGCATTCGATAATTTTGACAGGTACGTTGATACTTTAACTGGAAAGGACACTTTACATGACACCGTAGGAATAATTTACCAAAATGTAAGTGATGGTTATGATATTGAATTAAATTCAAGTAATATAAGTGGAAATCTTGATATACCGCTACCACCAACAAAAAGAAGACGGACTTTTAACGAGGAAACTTCAGAACTACCGTCGTTTAGTCATCGACTGCAAATGTTAGAAAATTTAACACCAGCTGAAGACAATGAACCAACTCTGCCTGCAAATTTACCTTTGATAGAAACAATAGATCTGTTATATTTACTTTCACACTTCTTGCATGTGCCAAATACTCCAATGTGGACAGGTTTTAATTCTAAAGTCATTAAAGATACTAGTCCCAAACAAAAAGTATCTTATCTTGCACCTATTAATTTTTCACCAACAAATGTAGCGGTAGTTAAACATACAATGGAACAGGCCCAAATTGTTGGAAAGGAATGTAATCAAACATATGTGCAAGTTACTTATGACCTGGCGATAGCTAAAATAGCATATAAAATCCAATCAACGTCTCAAAGCCACAATTCAATAATCTTTTCATCCATCTTGGTTCATTCCATTTAATGATGGCTTTCTTTAAAGCCATAGGAGTTTTTATAAATGAGTGTGGTCTATCTCATATGATGATTGAGAGTAATATTATTGCTTCTGGATCAGTGAACGGTATAATTGAAGGTAAACATTTTAATCGTTGCAAACGTCTGCTCTTGGCTTGCAAATGTTACATTTTAATCAATTTTTGAAGATGGACAATACTGAATACAATTTCCTGAAGGAACAAGTTATGGACGATCTCCTTCATTATCAGGAAGTTATAGATTCTCCATTCATCTATGACAATAGAATTACCTGATAATGTATTATCGAGAGTATTATCTGCATTTCAAAAATTCGTAGAAGAAACAAGACAAGGTGAGCATGGCAAAAACGGCTCAATTCCATTTGATTTACATCCAGCTCGTAAACTATTATATTACCCTGTCAAGAAGCATACGCATGGGAGATTTTGAAATGTTCAAATATGTTACTCCAAAAATAACCAATTTATTTTTCGCAGTAAATCAACCGAATTATGCTCGATGGTGTGTTAAATATTTAGACAATTTAAACAAAGTAGATGAAACACATCCTGGAATAAAAAAAGATTTCATGAATAGAAGTTTTGGAATAAAAAGAACCGACAAACCATTCTCGAGGATACCAATTGATCTTACACTGGAGAAGACTATCAATGCCGAAGCGGCTAGACGTCTCAGTGGTATTGCACATTTTACTAATTCCATAGCTGCCCGTCAACGCTGGACCAAAAGTCACAGCATTATAGCTGCTATAATCTCCCACGTTCTCGATGTTTGTGGATTGAAGCAATTACAAGACGTGTCTGCGGATTTGCAACCAAATCAAATCAAAATTTATGGCAAACAAATCGCTGATTTCATTGAAATTTTTGAGAAGAATATTAATCCATTTGATGAAAGAGAGTTTAGACAAAGATAGTTTATATATATATATATATATATATATATATATATATATATATATATATTTCAAAAAATATACAAAAAATAGTTATATACCTAAGATAACTATAGTCATAATAGAAAAGATTTAGCCACAGAAATACTAAAAGCAAACTCCCAGCCTTAGGAACTAGGAATGCAGGTTTAAACTAAGTTTTTTGGCCAGCCAACCTTCACCTGAATTTGCCAATATTCTGGGCCATAGGGAAAGCAATAAATTTCTAGAGAAGTTTAACTATATTATAGATAAAACCATAATCTATTAATGTAATACTATAATGTTATAGCCTTTAATAATTACTAAAATATTTAAAATCAAAGCTAAACTAATAGAAGACTTACCACGTGAATACATATTCGCCTCTTATGGACAATAACAGTAACGCATATAATTATTATGTATTGATAAAGTAGCATTATTATTATATATATACTTTTAAGATTCTATATTTTATTTTAAAATTCTCTATCTTTTATAAAATCATTTTATTCAATTACAATAAAATTTATATGATATTTAAAAAACGATATTTTCTTTTTTGTTTCCTTTGTTTAATTGAAGATTTTTTTTTCATTTCTCCTGATCAGAGTTGACTAATAGTAGGAAATTTACTCAAAGCTCTTTGGTCTGTATTCCTCATGAATCAGCGGACATTAAAAATTTATCTAACATACATTTTGGACTCCTTCTAAAAAGAATTCTATTTTCTGAGTCCTTGCTGCTTGTCCACATAAAGGAGAGGCGTAGGTTAGGGCAAATTTTAAAATCAGTGAGTTAACCCAGGAGTGATTACTGAGTCACCCCAGGCTGACGAAATATTTAAGGGGATCCACCCATGCGATAAGTTCAAGAAATCGGAAGAAAAAAATTTCTTCAAAAATTTCTTTTTTAATATGTCTACAAAAGGGTGTGATAAATTAATTTTTTTTTAAATTTCGAAATTGTAATAAAGAAGCAGGTGTTATAAAAGCAGCTGTTCCTAGCACTAAGTTAAAATTTTCATTGTGTTTTAATCGGACTTGAAAATTTAAACATTTTTCTCAAAACTGTGTTTTTCAAATTTTCCTCCATCATATCTCAAGAAAGATTTGACCGAAAAATTTCAAATTTATAGGGTAGACTCAGCACATATATACGTACCAAATGGACTACGATCATTCCAAAATTTAAAATATTTCTATTTTTTATAATAAAAACATAACAAAAAAACCCCATGAAACTCGAAACTTTTTCTTCACAGTTCTACCAAAAATCCAATTTTTGATATTTTCAATTGAGTATTGTCCATTCTGTGCATTTAAGCTTATAAATTAAAACGCCGTTAGTTTTTTTAAAATTTAAAATAAGTCAATCAGCCGGAATCGTGGAGGAAGTGAGTGTTCATTTTTTCGAGGAGGGTGTGTTCAGAGAGCTATAACTCACGTTCTAATGGATATTTTTAGCTAAACATGTATATACATACTCTTAAAATACATATAAATAAATGATGAAAAATTTAAAGTTCTATCTTTTTACTGGTCGTCAAAAAAAATATTCTCTAAGAATACTTAAAAAACAGGACGTCACATGGGTGAACCCTCTTAATCAACTATTTATTATTATTTAAATAATTTAAATATTAATTTTTTATTATACTCATCATCGAAGACATAAAAATAAAGTTTTTCGAATACTTTAAATAGTGTTAAGTAATCCTGTCTGTCTTCCGCCTACCTACTTTGTCACTGTCTCTCTCA
Source organism: Trichonephila clavata (assembly GCA_019973975.1). Taxonomy (NCBI): domain Eukaryota; kingdom Metazoa; phylum Arthropoda; class Arachnida; order Araneae; family Nephilidae; genus Trichonephila; species Trichonephila clavata. Next base: position 94,963 of record BMAO01032697.1, read on the forward strand.
TAACACCGTGGTATACTACACCAATAAATCGGCCTGGCTATTAAGAACGCAACCGAATTAATGTCTGGCAAATTAAATTTGTACTTATTTATGTATAAATAAAGTAATATTAAAGTTACAGACATTCTAAAATGGTTTGAAATTAATTATTTTTTTAATAAAAAAATAGCATCTGGCACATTATTTTAACACCAAATATGTCTGGCATTAATAAATTCATGTTGTTAATAACATTTTAAATTTAGTGGAAAAGAAAGATTTCTTTCTAAAATAATTTAAAAAATCAATATTTTTTCCTGTAAATATATGATGCGCATTAATAAACGCAACGTTTACCGGAAGCCAGATAGCCCGCACGCTGTTTGGAAGGACGCAGATAAAGATATATTAAAGAATCAGCTTTTCTAAAATTCTTGTTTTTCTGACGTTGCTAGCTCTCGTACTATTATTACTTATAATTTTCTACGGGCAACATTTTCATAATACTAGTAACATTATAAAGAAATTTTGATTTCAATGAATTTAAAAGAATTCTTTATTTCTAAAGTGAATTAGGTAATTTAATTCCGTTCAATTAGTGATAGATTAACGCTGTCGTTTATAAATGTCACAAATTGGAAGTATGTTTAGTTGTCTCATACGGCAATTTCCAAAATTCTACGCCCACCAGACTTACAAATCAAAATGAATTTTGATGTGCAACGGGTTCTTTAACTAAAAAAGGAGGTCATTGATTGAAACGAGCCTCAAAACTACTAATATCGAGTAATAAATCTAATCTACTAATATTTGTAAACCTTCAAACGGGAATTTAAAACTAGATCCTCCCTTTCTAAAAGATCAACGAAACATTTTAATAAAATAAAGTGTTATGATTTTGTTACAGTATTAATGAGAAAATTTAAAGCCGACAGTATTCGATCTAAAAAATCAAATGACACTATGAAAATATTTTTATAATAAATGAATGATTATTTACATCACACACGGCTTACAATTCATTTCTATTTCAGTTGAATGTGTGAGTGTTTATAACGTCACACTTTAAAGCAACACGAGGGCTATTGACGATGGACCTCGTAATACCGAGCCTTTGTGAAGCGACAAGGAAGATACCTGAGCTAACGCCCATCTCCAAATTAGCACACTACACCAACGGTAGAAGTTTGAGCCTCCAAAGATTTAAAGCATACTACACCAACGGTAGGAGTTTGAGCCTCCAAAGATTTAAAGCACACTACACCAACGGTAGGAGTTTGAGCCTCCAGAGATTTAACGCTCAACAGCGCTTCTACACGGTGGGTCTTCAGTAGCACTACGGCTCAAAATCATGACACGCCAGTCACGAGTTCGTGACCATAACCATTAGACTTTCTCGGTCTCTTAATTCAGTTGAAAGTACATTTATATGCAATTACAAATTGGAGGGATATTTGAAAAACACAAAATAGCCGGTTTAAAGAAACATTTCTTTTCGTATTTTGATAAAGTGAGAGGGTAAATGTTTGATTGAATTAACCTTCTCACAGGAAGGGTGGTTGATATTTCAACCAAAAGGAATAATCTCTTAAAAAACAAGCGTGATTCATAAAACAATTAAGGAAGTTCTTCCCCTGTTAATTACTTTCTGAACATATATAATCTGTTTAGTCTTATAAACGTCTATTAATTGACCGAAATGTCTTGTTTTCAGTCAAGGGAACATTAGAATTTCTCTTTTACTTTCTTAACTGAAAAAATATCCCCTTTTCCTACAAGAACATTATCTTATTTTTATTGTTCACTTATCATGGAGTCTCGCTCTTTGAGAAAAAAAAGAGGAAGACAGCATAGCCGAAAGCCCCTTACTAAAGAGTAGTTCCTCTATATAAAAACTATTCGTCTCCGAAAGGTTAGAAAACACAAAAGAAAAAGGTAATTAGGAAGCAAAATATACCATATAAAAATTATGAGGATTCCAAATATAAAAGTAACAGTTTTGTTTTTGTTCTAAATTTTAAAAGGCATTTCTCACAGCTATATTTATTTGATGTTTTTTTTTTCGTGTTTTATTATCCTTTTAAAGAAGTATGCGAAGGAAGTTATACAGCCATTTTTAAATCTCCAAATAAACTTTAAAAATGACGGAAGTTTTTTTATCTTCTATAACTAACTCTTTTTCTTTTTTCTTGTTAGGATTCCAAGTTGCAGAATGCAAACATATATCTATGATGGACTTTGAATATTACGTCGGTAAACCCCATATATTGGGTAATTTTTAAAATTTTCTTTTTAAATATTTCAAAAGTGAAACAAAATAATACTAATTTGTTTGTGTATCATAAATAATTTAGTGACATAATAAACTTGCCTTTTTAGTTCCAATAGAGTATTAAAATGAAATTTATTTTGAAAATATGTGTATTTCACTTTTATGATATTAAAGTTCTATATACTAACTTTTTAAGGATTCTTAATATTTTTTTGTCTTTATCAGTAGTATACGAATGATATTAAATCAGGACTTTTTCGGTTAAATAAATATTAAAATATTTTTTTCGCACATAAATAAATTTTTACTGCGAAAAAACATCTTTATGTCAGTATGAAATCACCACAAATAAAAATTTTACCATTCCTACACTTGGCATTAAAACACTATTAGTTGCTTACTTAATAAATGTTTAGGATTTGAAATACTCTCACCTTTTATAACAGCATCAATTAAATCCAGATTTGGAATACTTATCCTCAATAAGCTCGAATTCAGTTGAAGAAATCCATTGTCCATCTCAGTCACTAAGAAAATCCTGGTATCACGTTCTTTCACAATACCCTGACAAATCAGTCTGTTGCCTAAACCAGACACCACAACAGCGTTGTTTTGCAACTTTCTATCGCCCTTCAACACTCTTTTGACAAAGACGACAGCATTGTAATCCAGAATAAAAGAACGGTCGGGGCTTTTCCTATATATTTTTTCAACAGTCCCTGTAAATACTACATCTGCTTGTTCTTCACGCTCGTTTAAAGTTTTTGTCTCTTCACAGGGTTGACAATCAGTTAAGCTCATAGTTAAATATAAATATACGAATATTAATGAAGTTACTTGGAAATACATATTGCTGTCATTCAGAAAATTTGTTTTTAGACGTTTTATCAAAGTTTTTTTCGCAAATTTCTTTATTTGTTGGGGTTTAAAATCCAAACAAATTTAAAGCGGTCTATGAATTTCAGACAATTTTAATCGTATATTGAAACCATTCGGCGTCGCTTAGTATTCAAAAAATATTTTACAAAAAATCCTAAATCATTGCAATTAGCAAATAATGAAACAAAATTAACAAACTATAACTAAAACATGTTGCAATTTTCTAAAACAGGTTAAATTTTCATTTTGTTAAAATGTTATAATTTTTATAAATAAAATACATAATGCAATTCATATCATTCCAAATATTTGTTCTTTAAATTCACGAGTGCTTACAAATATGCAAAGATTTTCCATACATTAAGCTTGATTTAATTTCTTTATATTTCTTCACGAGTTCTTACATAAATGTAATAACTTCTCCAATATATTAAATTTAATTTCATTCCTTTATCATTTCCTTGTATAGAAATCATGAAATTCCTCACAAAAATTATCAAAAATTACTCAAAATTTTAAATAATTTTTCGATTTTGAACAAACAACTAAGAAATATATAAGTAATTTCCTTCACCGCCAGTTGAAGATAACACAAATAATACCACCATATCCCGATCCCAGCACCTTCTGAAACCTCTACTTGGGAAATATATCACCAGTTTTTTCCATTGATCCTCTCCGTAACCGTGCAGTCACGTCTTAAATTAATTACCACACACCTCTTCCTAAGTCTTCACGATTGAACCCTACGATTAAGGAACAACAAAGAGCTCCCGTCACTGGTGCTGACTGTTTCTTGTCACTTTTTCGCCCACCCACTCCCTCGAACTTTGAAAAGTAAAGACCTTTTCGGGCGTCTGAGATATGCAATTGGAGCCGCACAGTTGCCAGTGGTACTTGGAACGGAACGATGTGCCATTAAACACACTGGATGTTGTGTCTGTTATGTGAAATGGGTATTAGATGGAAAGCGACCGTTTCCCACGGACGGGTAGGGGGCGTGTAGGGTGGAAATGTGGCTTTTTAGTTCTATGGGTCATGCAGGGTGGAATGTGATAGGGAGGGACAACGGTTTTGGTGGAGGGTGTAATATCCATTGCCTGGGTTGGTATTGTGTCGTCTGCTGTGCGGAGGGGGATGTTTTAGTAAATATTTTGGTGTAGTTTTTGTTTGTTTGTTTTTGCTTTGAATTTCCATTTCAATAAAACTATTTTTTTTTTTTAAAGAAAGAAAGAAATGCGTTTCGGTGGAATTTATTCAAATTATTAATTGCTGTCTAAGAAAAAAAAAATTATGCGAATTTTTTTTATATTTGAAATTATTTAAAAAGAAAAAAATACAGAAAAAACAATAGCTCAAATTTGATTTTTTTAAACATTATTTGAAACTTACTCAAGAAAAAAATGAGTGAAATAAACTAATTTTAACTAGAAACAAATCACTTTAAACAGGAAGTATTAAAATTTCCGTAGTAAAATTGTCACATTTTATGTGAGATATTTTGAGAATGTTCACTATGCAGCAATTTATCGTTATTCTTTTTTTTTACCTTAAATTCTAGTTTAATATTTATTTAACAGTTCTTGTGAGCAGTTCTATACAAATGTAATTAAAAAAAAAAGAATAATGATAATTAAAATTAACTATGAAAAATATTCATTTGGTCCTATTTCAGAAAATATGCTAAATTAAAGCAATAAGACTTCCAAATGAGATATAGTCACGGTTAAAATAGTTTACTATTAAAACTGTACGTGGGAATCATTGTGCATATATTGCTATATAGAAAATAATGTCCATTTATTTAAATAATTAGCTACACCTTTCAGTAACGTTGCCATCAAGCAAAATATTTAATTTATAATTTCATAAAAAAAAAACATACTAAATGTGTTCTTTGTCTACATATTACCAAAATCTGGATACTCAGCTGCATTTTACTTTAACATATATAGTTTGAATTTTTTAATAGAATGAAAATAAATTAAGTTACAAAGATCTAAGAGATTTACTTCATTCATAATTCATGTAATTAAAAAAAAAATGTGCATCAACGATTTAACTCAAATAGATGTAGGATGAAGGAATCTAAAATAAGCTTATATGGTTAAAATATGCGCTTAAATATACATTCACATATTTTTTGCCATTGAGTGTTATTTAAATTACATGGAATTAAAGAGCAAATTTTTTATTTTTTTATTCTGAGATCTGACATATACTTTTCTTTGTTTTTAATCATTTTCCGGGGTGTCTATCTTTCATTAATTTAAATATTTGCTTATCACAGCAAACATGTCATACAATTTTGAGCCACAGATAGATTACGGGATCTCGACATCCAATTTAAATTCCCACTCACAGCTAAGATATTGTCATTTATAGCTAAAGTACACATCTCTCATACCAGGGGCCTCTAGTAAGCCTGGTATGTGCCCCTCTTGTCAAATTTAATGCACATAAATGCAAAATTGAACAAACCCAATCCATAATAAATTGAAACTTTATAAGAATACTCGTTTTTTACATTTGAAATTTCAAAATGAATAATGTCTTCAAAATCAACGGCTTATAAAATTTTATCGATAATCACTATGCTTAAATCATACAAATGTGATTGATTTCTCCGTTTTTTTGGAGACTATATCAAGGAATAATATTTGAAAAATAAAATTGCTCACGTCACGATCTTATTGAAACCTAATTGAGAAGGAGATTTGGCCCCACCCTCGAGTCCGAGGTCCTAGTCGTAGGTCTAGTTGGTTTATGTCTTAAGACACCCTTGGCTTTTTTTTAAATGTAATAATATACACACCTTCACATTTACTATTTTTATTTCATTGATTTAAAATACCGTATTTACTCGAACCTAAGCTATTATCGAATTATCTACAAGTTTTTGACAAAAAAAAAATCAGAGAAAAAGCTTTATTAATGTCCAATTCTTAAGAAAATCTTAAAATCTTTTAATGAAAAATAATAAGAAGTTATTTTTTTATTTATTTTACCAATATTAAAATCTTTCAAATACACATACATGACCTAATAATTACTCAAAACGTGAGCATCATACTTCGAAAACGATTCATCACTCATAATGTCACTAATGACTTACGAATTCATCGCTATTTTTCCACACTGTGTGCGGAAAACTTGTATTATCCAATGCATTTGTTATGCAACATTTTTTTTTTTGAAAGAATGTATCATAGAAGTGTATAAAAGTATTATTAAATACCGTTGAGCATTTACAAGGACATTATATTTTGCTTACGCCATTGACGTATATTGGTTTCATCCGTGTCAAATTTGCAATGGCCACTGCTCTGTGTCCGTTTCTTTCTGCATATAAAATGTGAATGTCCCTTTTTATACTTGCGTCATAGTGAGTCACTTGGATGTTTTTTTTCGATATGTTTGATGTTTATGTGATTTAAAGAAAGCTCTTAAACAAACAAACAAAATATTAAATATTAGCAGTTAACGATGCTTTGGATAGACTGAATACTGGAGATAAACTGCGGAATGGGATAAGTTATTAATGCAAGTGACCAGAATGGATGTGACTACATTTTTCACTTCGAAAAAAGTGGAAACACAATTTTCTCCAAAGAACAAATGTTTTTCTTCAATTCTAAGCCCCGACCAATTTTCTCTAGTACAAACACTGGGAAAATAGTGTGACTTAGATTCAAATAAATAAGGTATATAAATTTGCCAATCCAAACACTCTTGATTTTAAATAGTAATAATTTTGAAATATTGCGTTGACTGAATTTTTAGACATTATGTTTCCCTAATGAGCTAGGCGGTGCCGAGCACCGGGGCCCTCAAGCTCATGGAGCCCTCTGATCCTGACCACCAAGCAATTTTACCTTGTATTTATTTCTCCCACATTTAAGATAAAAATATAAAAGGTCGCAACGTGACTATAATCAGAGAAACTCAGTTGAAAGCAATTTCGAACTGTAGGAAATTCCTTATAAATTCTTTTCTTTGTTTGTATAGTGTTGTGATCTTTACTTATTGAAACATTTATATTATTTCTTAATTTTTTCTCTTTTCTTCTGTTACTTGAAAATAAACCAAGTTTCATAAAAAAATCTTGCCACACATTTTAAAAAGCCTACACAGGGAGCTATTTCTTATAGGTCATTTTATTTTTAATAAAAATATGATTCATATTTTGTTCTTCTATTTCTGTATTTTGCAATCTAGTATCTGCAATAGACTGATGTAACTTTGCCCCCCCCTCTTCCTCCTTTGTTCTTTCGCAGAGGTGTTCCTTTATACATATATTTTTAAAAAAATAATTATTATAATATTGTATTATATTTTCTTGTTCGTGCATATTTTTTGTATCATTTTCTGTCTATCACGTGTCAAATCGAATTTGGGTAACCACTAAGTTCACACAAAAGAACTCATGCACATACATGTAAAGAGTATGTAGCTTTACTTTCCTATGATCTGTCGAGTACGATAAAGGGCTGAGGTTAAAATAATAAAGTGGCTTTGTGTACATTGAAAATACTAATGTATTTTTACTTGATAAAACCCAATAAAAAAAAAGAGCTCTCGATATTTTTTCTGCACCAAGGCTTTTGGATACCTAGCTACGCCACTGCTAATGAGACGAAGTGAAAGGAAGTAAATCATGTTACTTTATTGCAAAGAAGCGACTTAGATTACAATCAATAACAAACTATAAAAAAATGAGCACTAATAACAAAATTGATGAAAATTTTAGATAGCATACAAGCAAACAGACAATAAAAGAATACTTAAATAACTACTTATTTGTGCTTACAACAGCTTGTAACTTGAGCAAATTTTAATAAATGTGGAGCGAATACGCAATAATTTATTTGAAAATGCGTTAATTTCATAAAATTTTAACACAGTTTTCACAAAAGAAATTTAATAGTATTTTCCAATTTTATTGCAAAATTATTTTAAAATCTTAACAACTCTTTTACTTTTATCCAACTTTAATGTACAGAATGAAGTAGTTTATATTACAGCTTTATGCGTTTATATGCATTACTTATCCCCAAATACATATTCTTAAAATAATTTCTTAAATATTTTTCTTCGTCGTCTGAGTTTCTTAATTCTCATTTTAATGTTCATACAGAGCCATTAACTTCCATTAATCACCATTAACTTCGTGAAAGTAAATTTAAGCACGCTTTCTTTAATCTTAAGCACAGGTTGCTTATTATTTTCGTTACGAAATATATATCCATCCTGACTCTTTTGTGTAATAAAGATAATAAAGTGTGAAAACCATCCACAAAATCTTTGGTATTTAGATAGTGTCGTAAATATTTACTCGATTTATTATACTGATAGAAAAATGTGTTTTGTTGCGATAAAAAAAAACTAGAAATGGTAAGTAAGATTATATGCACATTTTAAATTACCTTTATAAATATTGAATGTTGTTAAGTTATGCATTTAATACAAAAGCAAATGCGAATTGTCAAAGTTCATAAATTTTAAAAAGTATATTTATGTTTCATGGGAAATAATGTATGTTTTAATTAAGAAAATCCCATGAATTCAAACTATTTTTGTCACTGCGTCAGCCTATTTTTGTCGTTATTACACTTTTAACAAATATATTTATTGTTTATATAAGGTACACTTCTGTTTTTGGATTAATCTGAATGATAAATAAAAACAATTAAAAAAGAAAGGTAAAAAAGGCTAATGTAAAATATAAAGCACAGAACATCAGGGTAATTATTCAACGTGAAAATCTAATTAAATATTTTCTTCGGTTCAATATCGTCCAGAGCAATGTATTTTTAAATGTCGTTATTGAATTAAGTTATTGTTATTTAATTAAGTTGTAGAGAGACACACGAGAGAGAGAGAGGAATTTTGTAGCTGCGATAATCATTCGACTATGTGTTTGAATTCTAAAACATTTTATGTTGTGCGTGCTGCTGTTGTGTATTTAACAGAATAATTTAATATTTTTAGAACTTAATTTAACATTAATCTAAGTTTTAATTATACAAATGAAAAAGCGCCCTCTGGAAGTAAATTTGTAACTGAAATTAATCAATCCTTTTGAAAAAGTAATAGATATAAATATTTGAGTAAAAAAAAAGTTATTTAAAAAAAATACACGAAAAAATTATAAAGAATTATGAAGTAAATCAAGTGGGATAAGAAATAAAAAAAATATTGTTTAAATAAACAATAAGAAATAACAAACATTTTTTTTTACTAGTGTGCTAAAGTGTTGGAAATTTTTTTTTAAACAAAAAAAATGGATGTTAAACAAAAACAGCAAAAAACGAGTAGTTCTCATTGAAATTTGGGGGGGGGGGTAAATAAACAGGAATTCCAATCATATTTATATACATAGTTGTATTTTTAAACTGAGGGCTTAGAATTTTTTTTCCCTTCTGAAATACATTTTGGATTAATTTACATATTATGTTTGTATTTATGTCTGTTACTTTTACAATTTATGCTCTTACAATTTTTTGATAAATTATACCTTTAATAATAT
>BMAO01032698.1:0-23226 GCA_019973975.1 Trichonephila clavata
TTCGTCCCCAGTGATGATGCGCCTCAAAACGGATAATTTTCGTGACTTTTGAGAAGCGAATCGCAGACGTCAATGCGGCGACACAGATTTCTCTATGTGAGAACATGGGGAACCCATATATCGAGCTTCGAGGATAATCTCAGGCCTTTCAAGTGGTCATAAACTGTTGAATTTGATAAATTTAACCTCAATCCGATCTCGCGTGTTGTTATTCGCCGGTTCACATCAACTAATGCCTTTACCGCGTCTTTATCAGCTTCAACCGGGCTTCCCGCACGTGGTGCATCTTCGCCATCAAAATTGCCGGATCGAAATTTAGCGAACCAGTTCTGGCACTGGCGTACTGTCAACACACCTTCTCCATACACATCGGTCAATTTCCTTCTGGCTTGAACAGCATTTTTACCCTTTCTGTAGTAAAACAGTAAGATGTGTCGAAAATGCTGCTTATCGCTCTCCATATTTAAAAGGGCACCAACCAAAAACTGCTCCGTAGAATTAATTGGAATTTTTCACACACAAGCCTTGCTATATGAGCTTTCAAAGTATATAAAAGTTATACGGATTAAATGTGAAGTTGGGTGCAAAAAAATACAATTAAATCCTCTGTCGGGAAAAAACGAAATTACTTTCCGAACTACCCAATACTAAAATTGACCCCTAAGGGGCGTTACAGATATATATTCCCGTTTTTTGAACTATTAGATCTACAAACTTGAAATTTTGTGGTCATTTACCTTTCATAGAGTGAAGGTCCTCTAAAAAAGGGTTTTGCGAAAATTGAACTCCAAGGGGTGTTGTGAGAGCTCAAGGTGCGTTATCCGTAAACATTAGCATTTTTGAACTGTTACATGCTAGAAATTTGGTAGGCCCGTTCCTTTCATGGAGTAAAGAATCGTTATAAAAAGTGTTTAGGAATCGAGTCGAACTGTCATTGCGAGGGCGTAAGGGGCGTTAGAGATAAAAATAATTGTTTTTTAGCTTTTAGAAGTACAGACTTGAAATATTGTCGGTATGTTTTTTTCCGTTGTATATAGATCCGCTAAGAATGGATGGACTTTACGGAAATTAACTCCTATTGGTGAGAGCGGGTAGTTGCTGGGACTTTAGTCATCGAACTGCTACTTACTGTAATGAAATTAAGTATGCATGTTACTTTTGTTGAATGGAAGCTCACTAAGAAAGGAATTTTGCGGAAATGGACTCCTATGGGGGAGAGGAAATCTTTTGCGGCGTATGGATAAAATAATACCCGTTTTCGAACTACTAATTCCACAGTAAAAAAATTTGGTATGTATGTCTCTGTTGTTGAATTGAATTCATTTGTTGAACTGATCACACAGAAATCGGCTCTCAAATGTGGTTACTGGAGATTATGGATAAAAAAAATTCCATTTGCTTCTATTACATTTAGACTTGAAATTTGGCAAGCATGTTTATTGAGTAGAGTTCTACTAAAATGGGTTTTGTAGAAATCCACTAGGAAGAAGTTTACGAGAGAATAAAAGATAATTCTACTTCAGTTTTAGAAATTATTATTTGGAAGTTATGTCTTTTTTAAAACAAGAATTATAAGAATATTTTTCAATACAGTCGAACCCTTAATGCTAAGATATCAATAATACATACATACATATACATATATATGTATATATATATATATATATATATATATATATATATATATATATATATAATATCATGAAATACCTTTCAAAGTGGGCGGATATCGGTTTGCAGGAAAATAAATTTCTTTGACCCCACAAAAATACAATATCCTAATTTCATAAATTTTGAGCTTGATTCTTGAAAATCTCTGCCATATTTTAGAGCATTAATGAAGCTCGATGCATTCTATCTTCCAAGTGAAACTCGAGCATTGCATGGATGATTTAAAATGGCTTGCGACTTTTTTCTTTAATGTATAATTATAAACATTCGTTAAACATAATGCACCGAAATAGAAAAGGATAAATATTTTAGTTTCAGTTTCGTATATTTTCAACGCTAAAAAACACGACTTGGAGTGTGTTTGGAAGTGTATTTAACTTGTTTCAATCTCGCGAGAAACTGAGTTCTGTTGAAAGGAATGTTTCAGTTTAAAAAATTCTACACGTTCCATCAGTTGGTTACACATAAGACGCTCTTTTCAATGTTTGTACTTCCCTCCCGAGAGCTTCTACGTTAAAAAGTACCACAATGGGATATTTTAAAAGTACTTTTGGTAATTTTAGTTGCTATCTCGACAGGTAATTGCTCCTCATGTAAGAGGACTTTTTTGTAGATAAACATATAAGGACGTAATTGAAATAAAGAAATTAGAATGCATTCAATTGCTTCTTTTTCAGTGTTGTGATAAATGTTGGTTTGTTTTTAATCCTACAATTACGAGCAAATTCCAAGGACTTGGTCTTATCATATGAAATTATCATACGTATCCTTTTTGAAGTCGATAAGGTTTTTTTGTTATCTTTATTGACTTGGATAAAAATGTAAACATTTTATCACAATATGTAAATCAGTTTCATATTTAATTGTGTTCATATTCATATGTACGCGCAGTGGTGTCGTTTTTATGGCCAATATTTCTACTAATAGTTATATAAGTTTCAAATTTAAATGTTTAGTTAAATGAACAGTAGTAACTTTTGATTTGGATACATTCACATAATTAAGTGAGTTATATTTTTCTGATTTATAAATATATATTGATAAAAATTTAAATTATTTATGTATTTATTTATTTACTTTTAATGGGGTTCATGCTGCTGTTTTAATAACCGATAAATTGTACCTAAGTACATTTCATATGCCATTTTATAAGTAATGAATTTTATTTACAAAAAACTATCGTTTAAAAAACACTAAAAAAACACGTTTTTATAGTGAATCGAGCTGAAAAGTAAAAAAAAAAATAATAATAATTTTTAATATAAGAATAAAATGATTAACGAGAAAATTAATGTCATTGGTGTAAAAGCGTGGAATGTTCTATATTAATTGTTATAATTTCTTACTAGTTCTATTCTGAAATGCTGAGTTAATGTAAAAATGTAGTACAAAGCACACCACTCCACATTAATTTTCTCGTTAATCATTTTATTCTTGATTAAGAATTATTTTTTTACTTTTTAGTTCGATTCACTATAAAAGCGTGTTTTTTAGTTGATTTAAACTTTAATTTATTTTTCATTTTTTTTAGCTAAATGTACAATAAAAGCGTTTTTTTTAAGTTTTTTTATACTATCATTTATTCTTTGTTGAATTTATCCTTGAGTTTGATATTTGGAGATGGAATTACGTAGCTGCTGGAATTAGTCTTGCTCTTCAATGGATATTAATTAACGGGTCTGAATGGTATTTATTCTCTCCAGTTACGGGACCTCGGATGAGTCCCGTATCGTTATATTTCAAAGATTCTATCTCTATAGATACACACACAGGTCAAACTAATAAAAGTGTATTAAAAAGAAATATTAAATGTCAATCGTATTATCATCTTTTAAATGAATTGCTATAATATTAATTCGTATCATCACTTATAAACGTATTTCTTTATAAAAATAAAAAAAAATATTTAGCAATTAGAACATAAATTATTTCTTTTGACATGCACAAGTCTCCCCACCCCCTTTTTTATAAAACCTAGACAATTGTTTATATTATGGTAAGAAATGGCTGACGCACCCACTCTTCCTTTTCTCACATAAAGAACACTTTTTTTGGTTGTTTTATTTGTATTAACCACAAGTATATTCACTTTTAGAGTAGCACCTTAATCTTATAGTCTGGAATTAGTCTTCAAATCTGGAAATGGTACATGGAATTAGTCTCCAAATCTGGAAAACTTTATTCCCGATGATCCTGATCAGGACAATGGAACAATATTATGAAATTATTGTATTATCATAGGTCCTTGATCAGAATGCAAAACTTCGAATTAATCTGACCTTTTAAAGTGGGTAAAAATGGAGTTCAAATATTCCGTTACATACAAGTGAAACTTATGAAAGCGTGTTAAAAAGAAGCTAACTGTAACCCACAATGATCCAATTTTTTCATGATTCATATTAAATCTGAGTAAATCTCATACGCAAAGGCTAGCAAAATTTTATCATTTCATTGATGCATTGCTGTAGTTTATAAGTAATTCACATGCATAATTATTGTACAATAAGTAAATTCAGAATTTAGCAACAGTTGCGAGATAGCCATATTCGTCTGACGAACTGTTTGCGTGTAATTTGACCTTCTTCTGGTTATGTTTTTGGTTGAAACTATTTCTCCACTTAAAAATTTTGCACATGATAGTGGTCTTCATGAATATTATATGCCGAAATCACTTTGATGAATTTTAAAATTATTAAATGCACTAAGTCATTAATTCCTGAGAATCAATTTAGGATTCTATCACTTATGCAGTCTTTTCTTGGGAAAAAAACCTCCCATAAAGGGTTTTAGTTTAAAAAGTAACAAAAACATAGTAATTATAGAGAGATAGTATTTCTATTTGTGTCGGAAAGTTCATAAATAGAAAGATCGGAAAAGTTAGGGTGGATATTTTATCACTTAGTGTAGATATTCTATATATGTTTATTTAAAAAATTCCACTGTCTATCTTGCTGAAGGAGAAAATTTATTATTATGGGAAAGTATGAGACATATAGCCTTAATTCCTTCAAGAATTTCTGGGTGACCCTCTGTGGTGTGTCAGCGTACAATGAATACCTTCCTTTCCTAAATCCTAAATTATGATTCTAAACCATTATGGCTTTGACCAGTCCTGTACCTTGTAATGCCGGTCGGTTCCTGATTTCCTCTAAAACCCCTTGTCTACCCTCAGACCAGGCTAGGTGTGTGGGAGAAATTGAATAATCAGTAGACATGATCCACTCTAATTATTTTACTGTCACCAAAATATCAAGAAGACACAATAACAATCTAATTAAGATAACAGATCAGATAGTAAAAGCGGAGGTGAGACTCAATAGCTTGGGGGTAATAATACGGACCCTCAACTGATTTCACTATAACTTAAACAAGCTCAATATCAACTGCGTCGCGCACTAATAAGCTAAACTTCTATTTAAATAAGGATCACGATACCTGTACTTTTATGAAGTTGAGTCCTACATTTGGACCTTGAAGGCGATCCTTATCTGGATCTAATCACCGTTGATTGATCCACTCTCAGTAATCTTCCATTGATAAACTCCAAATGCACTTAATCATTCAAACTAACCAACTAACTTGCCTATAATAAATACTGATGTATGTGTGTGTGTGGTGTTATAAAACAATATTAATATTCTGGAGTCCTAGAATTGTCTTTTTCCTGGATTTATTGATAACAATAATTTCCAACAATAAACTTAACAATCTTTAACAAATTAAACCTTTATTTTAATTAGACTGAAACTAAAGAGAATTCTTATATTCAAGATAAAAATCCTAGTAAGCAACGGCACCTGGTACTTCGAAGCCAAGAATTACGAGTAAACAACAGCACGTCTAGTTATGCCGAAGCCAAGT
Source organism: Trichonephila clavata (assembly GCA_019973975.1). NCBI lineage: Eukaryota > Metazoa > Arthropoda > Arachnida > Araneae > Nephilidae > Trichonephila > Trichonephila clavata. The sequence continues at coordinate 5,533 of BMAO01032698.1, forward strand.
TCAAGATTCCCGTGAGATAGAATCCGTTACATGTGGTTTTTATTGAGATAGACCACGTGGGATCTGAGGGTGGTGTCAACCACACTCCACCCACTCAGACAACCTGGTCCATAATTCACAACATTGCCAACTAACTTGCCAACTCCGAATACAGAATTTATATAATATACTTAATTTGCATAATCACGTTTCCTTCACTCGGCGAAAGTTGGTTGAAATAAATATCTTTCTTAAAAAGTCCTGAAGGGGTTAGTAGAGCCGCGTATAGATCCGTCACAACCTGTAAAAAGAAGCTGCAAGCCGAACTTTTTTTTAACCATTGTTAACTTCGGGTCAGCTAAGATATCAAATTTTTCTTTCTTAATGTGTTGTGGTCAAAAATGGTGTGTAGGTTTCATCATAAATTATAAATTCAGAAGTAGTGCCTTATCCACCAACATTAGGTTTGTTTTGCGAATTCTAACACCCTCCTGTTGTTATTGTTCTATTAAATTGTTGAAAATAATTTTTCACGAGAATAATTCTTTTTATAATTTCATCAAACTGATAACCACGAATCCGTTATTTAAAGTCTCATTTCTCTAAATATTAAATACTTCACATACCGGGCTATTCATTTGCATAAATCACAAAAAAAATATGTATTTTATTCAAAATTGAAAATTCTGCCATCGAAACCATTTGCAGTTTTTTGCCCATCTAAATGTAATACAGAATTTAGATAGTAAAAAAAAAAAAAAATGGTTGCATTTTCGAAAAACATTACAATTAAATAAAAATCTACGAAATAAATAGAAACTTAAGTTTATAAAACCTTTTCAAGTAGATCAAAAAACTTCAAACAGAATTCTAAAAAAAAATGTCTCAAATTTTCAATAATATTTCAAGAATTTTTTAAAGCAACAACTGAAGAGCCAAGTCTTCTTAGATATCTTTGTTTTCTAAACTTTAAATAAAATTTAAAAACAAATTCCCTTGCGAAACAAAGATATGAAAAAGAAATTACCTTTTTAAAAATATCTGCATTTTAAAACAGTTATAAAATCTTATAATTGAAGTTCCTCAGAGTTCCATTTTAAATTGTAAATGTCTTTGTATAATTTTAATTCTTTACTTAGAAATATATTTTTTTTGCTTTTAGAACGACTCAGGGCTAAGAACTGTCAACAATTGATATAGAAACCTGTTGAACAAGTGAAGTTCTTTCACCTGTAGCTAATGAAAGCACGAAACTTCAGGAAAAAGGACTATTCCAGTATAAAATTTGAATGTCGTTTCAGGTGGTTACATAAACTGCGCTTTTTTCATTGAGAATACTTCTCGCTGGATTGATACTGTTTCTAATAGCTATTAGTATTCCTAGTTGGTAAGTCATGCATTCTTTAAAATTCCTTCCGAAAAATAATTCCTTTTTCGTATTTTTAGATGGATTCATACGGATATAATGAAAATAATAAAACGGAAATGTATTCAGTTTTTTCCCATTAGCATGATAAATAACTGCTTAAAATGAAGGTCATGATAACGAACAAATATAAAGACCAACTACAATACATTCTTTTACTTTCAGTATTAAATATTCTTCCATGTAAATGGAATGCTTACAAATAAAAATCACCCAGTTAAGTTACTTCGTTAAGGGGACATGGTACGATTTAAGCAAAAATTTTTAATTTAAGGATATTCAAAAATTTTTTTGGTTGCCTCTTATGTGTGTATACTATGCAAAACAGATTTTGTGCACAAAATTTAATAAAAAGCTGGACATTTAATTTTTTAAAAAAGAACTTAAAATTTGTGAAACGATGTTAAAAGCGATTTTCCTCCTACAAAAATTTACATATACGCATGAAATTTGATTTACAAGTAAGTCAAACTATGCCTAACAAAGGTTGGTATAGGTCTTGCGATAACATGATTGGTATTCGTACAACACTTCTTTTTATGAATGCTTATTGAAAATTCCTAAAAAAATGTACAAATTCTGAGTTTAATTATTTAAAAAAAAATAACTATTTCTTTGATTCAAAATTGTATAACAACTTTTGTTCCATATGCTATTAGCAATAGGTAAAAGAAATTCAAAGCGTTAGGCACAATAGAAAAAAACCTTAGCATTTTAAATGAAGACAAAATAGTTATTTTATCTTTCCGAGTTAAGTATGTTTAAAATTTTGATTTGCCATAGGGATGTTGATCAAAACGAACGCAAAAGTTATCATAATTCTGTGTTTTTTAAGTTTAGAGCTTTCAAATTTTATCAGGTCATAGAAAAGTATATAAAAAATAATTTAAGCTTAAAAATTAACTTTGATTTTTTGACAGAATTTTTTCAAATGAATCGTATTGTGTCCCCTTAAATTACTCAAATTGAAAAGGATGAAAATGAGCCTAAAAAAATACGAGAGCTCCCTGCTTCTCTCGGGATGGTTTGAAAAATAAGTTTTTGAAATGTATAAGTTGTAAATATTATAAAGTATACAAGTACTTTTTATTTGTACTGTCTTAGAAATAAATTTAGCATCAATAATGGCTACGAAATATGAAGACATGATGAAAGCAAAGGGATTCTTCCCTTATCATCTCGATACTTTGCCAGCCAAATTTATACAGATGGCCAAAGAGGAACTTGGAGAAACAGATTAAATACGACGGGCCGCTTTAGAACAATTCAGGAAACTCATTTTAGGTGAGTCGCCTAAAACCTTTTCATACGATTATAAATTTTTATTGTTTTGCTCTGTATACTAAGTCTTCAAATATTGCTTCGAAATTTATCAATTTCCTTAGACTACAGTTATATTACATCTGCATAACATTTGCTGCAGAAATAAAGAATTCAATTATTTCTTTTGTTCTCTGAAAAATCTTCTCACACTACTTATGGGCCTCATGAACTGCTATATTTTCTAAATTAAATATAAAAATAAATTTTAAAAAAGTGAATACTTTTTACTCTTCACTTTCTTTAATTTCATGATAGAATAAATTTTAGATTTCAATAATTAATGAAATTGGAATGCTTGAGTGTCAATCCAAATTGTTATTATTTCCCAGATTTGTGTACGAGTTCTTGTGTGTATATATGTGTTTTCTTCCCCATTTAACAGAAGTAGTTATATAATGCAGCCACTGGTTTCACCATATTCGTACACAATTTCAAAAAAATTCTTTATACATTTAGAAAGATCTTAACAATATTCACTCTCATGAAAGAGTATATATTAACTGTATTTATATTCAAACCAGTAAGGAGAAAAATAATTTAAAATTAATAAAACAAAAACTGGATGTCGTACTTAATCAATCGAATTAACAATTTGGTAGAAAAATGTTTTGGCAGGTATAAGCTACTTATTGAAATAAACTATAAATAAAATGCTATTAAATATGGTAAAGTTATTTGGTAGCACTGAAATTTGAAGAGTTGCTGTAGTATATTTCTTAAGAGATCAATGCTTCTAAAATTTCTGAAATGGAATATTTTCTTTACAGAAGACAAGAAACTGAAATGTCTAACAGATGATAAATTCTTAATTCAGTTTCTGAGAGTTAGAAAATACGATGTGGATAAGGCTATGGAACTATTACACAATTATTTTGATTTAATTACTTCCTATCCTCATCTTTTTGAAACTCCGAACAAGGAAAAAATGGATAAATTAGCATGTTCCAATTTCGCTAATCTACATCCGTTCAGAGATCACGATGGTTGTTTAGTTCTAACAATAAAAATGGGTAAGTAATCACTCTCTAAATTTCTTGTGATTATTATAGGTGATTCAGAAATTGAAATGGCTTTATATTCAATTACGAGTATTATTTAGTTTTTTAGATTAGAATGTCATTCCTGGTGTTTATATTTAGCGTCATTATTTTAACTTTGTGCATATAACTACGGTATTTCAACCTTTATTCTTCTCCCCTCGTGTGAATTTTTATATTAACCATGGATATATATATAACTATTTCCTGACTTCAGCAATTGCTATACGATGGGGCTAGTAGACTGAGTAATGAATGTGAAGTTACACTTTACTATGACAATTTATTTAAAATGTAGATCTCAGATCAGCGATCAAAACTTCTCACAATTTTTAAGAAACTTTTTTGAAAATATTTAACTATCAGATTTCCACTGTCTCGGGCATTGAAAAATATACCCTTGATTTGAATTTTCGTAGACCCCAAAACATCTTCATAAGTTCTTCATTTGACTAAAAATTTTAAACTTTTTACCTTAATGTATTCGACTACCCTAAAATTGTGAATTTTGCCAAAAATTGACAATTTTTTTTATGATTTTATTTTGTAGCCATCTTATAAGCTTTATAAAATTACTACTTGTATTATTTTCCGTTCACTAGAATAAAAGCTACAAGTGTTTTAGTAAAAGCAGATGCTATTATTTTAAACAAGATGCCTTACTTTTAAACGAGTTTTACTCGAAATATGGTTTTTGACAATGCTCAAACGGGGACAGCGATTGCTCAGAGAGTTTTGAAAATAATTAACTGAAATTTTTTGTGTATTTCTGTATTTTAGTAGAAGTATTATAACATTCAGATTTATCAATCAATGCTTTATTACAAAATTTAAAGTCCCTTATGTGAATGTAACCACTTTTTTTAGGCAATTTTATGTAATAACAAAGATAAAGTGATATATAGTTTTTTTAAAAGTTGAAATATCTCTTATCCTGAAGTTCAATTCAAAAATAAATAATATAGCAACACATTAGAAGTGAAAAATTGAAGTTTTTTTCATGAAGTGTTGGTACAGAATTTTCCACGTTTATGCAGTATTTACCTGTTTTTTTTCCCATTTTACTACTAATAATTTTTTCTTTCTCTTACTTAATTTTAGCATATTTTTCTTAAAATTAATTAAACAACACAAAAATCCCCGTATCTCCGTTTTTTAAGAAAAAGTTTTCGCATGTTGTCAGATACCTTAATAGCTAATTTAATTTTTAAAACTGTCTTTTTAATGTTTCATGCAACGATTTCGACTGCATTGTAACTCCTTCTGGACGACTTTACCTCGACCAACCAGATTTCTCCTTCTCGAATTCTGCTCTTTTCACAAAGTTTTTCTAGATTATTACCTTGGTCTTTTCTGTTTCATCCGGATTGGTTAGACTAAATCTTACCTACCATCTTGATCCAACTGATGCTGTCCTTAGGGGTGATTTTTCCCAGTTTGACAATTTTTTGGATAAACTTAATTTATTTTCAAATTTTTAAGTTTTCCTACTTATATCGGCACTAACTTTTCATTTTTAATCAAACTGAGTACTAAAGGGCATGTTGTAAAACTATTACAGCCATTCAAAGAGTATATATTGAAGTCCATATCACAACAGGACTAAGTTCGTAATGTTGTCAACCAATGCTTAAACTGTGTATTTGTGAGCATTGTAAGCATCTATTTTTAAATACTTTTCAGACGGGTTGGTTATTTCTTTGTCTTCCTTGGTTTCCAGATATTTTTTAAAAGAAATAAACATGTAAATGTGTTTATAGTATAAATATGCGTTCCTAGTGGGAGGAAGCTGGTTTTTGACGCTGTGGGTGGATGACAAGTATTATACTGAATTTGGCAACTAATTATTTTAATGTGAACCATTCCATGAGATGATTAATAATATTTTAGATGGATTTGTGTAGGTAATATCCCTTATTCTGCTCCATTAGTAAATCATTCGTTAAAGAAATAAACTAAATTTTTTATTTAAATTTATCTTTTTTATCATTTTAGAAAATTGGGATCCAGATGAAATCAATGTGCAAAACTTATTTTGCTTAGCAATGGCACTGTTTTTCAGTTTAGAAATTTACCCTGCGAACCACATCTGCGGCATTCGTGTAATTTTTGATGCTAAAAATTATTCATTAAAGCATTTGCGCAGTCTTGTTCCCAGATATATTCCTTTAATAGCTAAAGCCTTAAGGGTAAGTTTTATTTCTTTCCAATTTTTACCTTTTAAACTGTTTTATATTTCAATAAAGTTCCTTTTTGCTTCTTACTAAAGGATATTCCTTCTCTCTCTTCCTCTCTCCTTACTGTTAAGAAAACAGAGACCAAAACTTTTTTCCTTTTAAGTTTGAAAAATGTGCAAGAAATTGTTGGATTTTATAAGTATGCAAAAAGCATGATACTGCATATTCCTCTATCAGTCGATGTGTTTTTTTTTCTATATGTATATATATTTGTGTGTGTATAAAGTTTTTCCTTGTTGATGCTATAAATTTATTTATTTATCTCACACGAGAACACTAATCAAAAGACAGTAAGTCTTGTTCAATGTTATGGATATAAACTGTTGTACAGTAATCGTCTGAATATTTATAATCACTAACTCCATCTGGAATGCCCCCTGCTTAACTGAATTTTAAAACAGACTGCATCCGTCAAGCTATTAAGAAATTTATATATTACTGATAGACTGTGTGTTGGCACAAGATTGGCAGGGAAAAATATTCAGAAGAATATACTGCTGAGTGAAACTTTATCAGGAGATAATTAAGGTGAAATTGTATGCATACTAGAATCACACTGTGTACTCGAGGAGGATCTGGTTATGACATTCTTTCTAAAACGTACGGAATTCCCTGTAAGATTTTCAATTGTTATTATAAATAAATCACCGTCGGCTTACGGATCATAAAAAAAAAACAATATTTACTCATGGGCAATTGGGAATTGCTTTCTAGGTGCACAAGCAAAGGAGGAATAAAAATTTTGTGCAATTTTGAAAAAGAGGTGATTTGGAACATTGTTTTTGAAAAGGCTCTAAATTGAAATGTGGAGAGAAGGACTTGAAATTTATTTTTATCCTACATATATAGTATTGAAAAACAAATTTCAGTTTAGGGACTGCCGATAGAAGTGAAAACTTAGAACTGTTAGTATTAAAATTTGAAATTTCATAATGTTTGAATAAAAATTATCAACATCAATCTGGTTTTCACATCTATTGACACTCCGAGCAACAACTAAATGCATGTTTATATGGTTTTTTCCCCAAATATATTACGGGTTGTACAAGCTCATGACAAAATATAATTACAATTCAACTGAAATAACAATTAATATGCAATCATATTATTTATGGATAGTATTTGTATTTACTTAAACTTCAATGTACTTGATTTTTAACATTATTTTAACTGTTTGCATCATTTTCATCATTAATTTCAACAATACTTAGACTTTTTGTACTTTCAATTCATTTTGTTTTTAAAAGATACAATAGGCTTATGATAACTAAAGTAAGAAAGGAAAGTGTTTGATTCAAAATTATCTAAGTATCGCGTAAAAACCGCATTGATCGTCATTTTTAAATTTTGTAGTACTGAAATTTCGAACATTGGACATATTTAAATTAAGTGTTTCATTTAGAAATTCAATTAGTGTTAGATTTTTATCATCTGCTAAGTTAATCTTGAAGTCTCCACTTAAAATCATCGGTACATTGTCATATTTTTTGCAAAACCTTTTTTCGAGTATTTTAGAACCTCTTCTTTTATATAAATCATCAAATTTTCGAATAAAAACTGTTGTATCTGTCTCATAGATTTTCCAGGTGCAATCTAAACGGCAACCATTAATATGTATTGCCCATTCTCGGAATCGCAACTAGTATAGCATATTTCGCCTATATATCAGAAACATTAACACTAATGCTTCTAGTGAATTTAGTATGTATGTCCATATATGTGAAGTAATGAAGTGTGACGTATCTTGAGTATTGTGATAAATAGCTACGCTTGCTGCTGGAACTTCGGGTCTTTTATAACTTAAAACAAAGTTGAAATTCGGAATATCAAGCGGTTCTTCGTTTTTCATACGAATTTCTGACAAAAGCAGAACATTTGACTTTTTTACGATATTATTATTTTTAGCTCAGCTGCATGCGCATGCAAACTTTGACAATTGAATTAAAATATGATAATCCTTTCTTGTTGGAAATGAATTCTATAAAAGTTTTGGGGACCGTTTGTAGTGTATTGTTTTGTAATTTTTAATTTCAAAATCCATGATAAAAATATGATTGAACAGCTAGAACTGTTTTACCACGGTAGTAAGAAAACGTCTAAGCCACTGTGAAATACTAATGATGCATTGCAGAGATTAATATTAGAAAATAAACAATACAAAGTTTTCAAACGGCAGAATAAATACGAAGATTTAAAAATTTTTTAAATAATATAAATGAGTATTTAAAATAACTTTTAGTTATTTTTTATCTTAAAAATATTAGTATATTTATTTAGTACTCGCTATTGTACTGCACAATGATTCTTCAATTAAACGATTCAAATAATAATCAAACAAAAACATTATTTTAACAATGCACAGTATATACACATTGAACTTTTCACTAAATCCATTCAATTTCACTTATAAGATATACACAACACTATATGTCAGCTGTATAGCTACAGATATACTGCTATAAGCATGTCGGTGACGCGAACGCACGAGATTTCACCCATCCAAAAAGTGTCTAAGGCACAAAGCACACTGCGTGTACGCCAGTCATGAGCATGTCGGTGACAGGAACCCATAAGTTTTTCCCCTACTAAAAAGCGCCCAATGCAGCTAAGGAAGTTTTCACTTCAAAAATAGAACTACATAATACATATAAATTACAGTTTTATAATTCGAGCAATGAGTATGGACAATTGTAATTTGTACAATTGGTGCTGGTCCTCCATTTGACAGACAAGGGGTATCTCCTCCCCTCCCCCTGTACTTATAAAATATATTTCATTATTCGTCTTCTATAGCACGGGTGTACAGCAAATTGTTCCCGAGAGCAATTTGTGACGTGTAATTCCCGAAACAAAAAGAATGTAAAATAACTAGTATTAACTATTCTACAATAGCGATACCATTGAAGCTATCAAAAAATTCTCTAGGCTATTAATTGCAATTAAGCAAGACAAGCTGAATAGCTATGAGATGATTGTTTAAATTCAGAGCTTTAAACACTTAAAAGCGTACTACCTACGCCACCCATATGAAAGTGAATGGTCATACATTATTTAACATAACTTTGAATTGCCAACATCACTGAGATAAAAAGTTGATCTGGAGTGCACGAAATTTGGCCATGTCAGTTCTGTAGCTTCAAAAATTTTAACAGCACATTCAAAAGTGAAAAATGCACTTTTCGAGATCATAGTATGGTAAAAACGAAAGTATAACAGAAAATAATAAATATAATATAGACCTATTTTGAAATAAATTTGTAATTTTATAGAGGCCACTTTTATATCATGAAAAAAATACTCTTAGTTTCTGTGCTCCTTAAGTAAAGAGAAGACACATTGAATTCAATTTTATTTTTAAAAGGTGGTGATTTTACGAAAATATAATATTAACCGTGGTCCTTATTAATATGGTCCCGATTAACATCTGGCAATACTTTTTTAAATAAACAAATCGTCTTGAACGAGTAGATAATATTACATATATACAAAGAGATTATAATCAAAGTTGCATTTTCAAACTGCTAATAAAAGTGCCACTAGTCAGAATGGCTTTAAATTTGAACCGAATGTATTTGAAAATAGGGAAAACGGTATGGCATAAAAAAAGTTCCAAAATGAATCAATAGATAGCGCTGTAAGCGTCATAACGAAAGTCGATTTGACTATAAGTGGCATTTTGAATCGAATTAAGACGGCTTTGGCATGGGTCCCACATTGAACAAATTGTACTTTTCAATAAACGTGATTGATTAGGTTTTTTGACGGAAAAACTGATTTTCAAGTTATTCAACAATTGTAGCAATATTAAAGGAAGCCCTTTCACCACGGCGAGGTCTTACCACACAAGATGGGAGAATTGGTTTTTAATTGTCTTTGGGTGAAAAGGAGCGTAAAAAGCAAGAATGAAAATGACAATGATTTTTTCCCCTCATGCCATACTATTTACTCCTTCTTCAAGTATAATCAAATCAAATTTGAAGTCATTTCGAGGAGTGATTCTTTTTGTACAGCATTTCGAAAGTGTAACTTTAATTATGTCCACCCTGTATTACATATGTGTGTGTGAACTTGTGTTTGCATGCGTGCTTAAATATTTTTTACATCTTTTGTGATAAGTTTCTTCTTTTACATGGTTCAGAACTGTCTACCAGTCCGTTTTAAAAGCATCCATGTAGTCAATGAAGCAAGCATCTTCCGTTACGCTTGGTCTATTTTGAAGATTGCTCTTAGTGAAAAAATAAAGAGCAGAGTAAGTTGCGACTTATAATTTTGTTAAATTTAATTCTTTGATAGTTTTGTTTAAGTTGTTTCCTCATTCTTTGTTACCATACCCAAAGGTCATAGGGGATAAACAAATGTAAAATATTATCCCGGCATTCTATCATTTTTTTGTTTTTATTATTTCGATTTTAGAACAATATTATTATTTGTAAATATTATTAATATCATGCATACGTTTGTTATATAAGCATCAGAACGCAATATAATTCTCTCTATACCGAAAAGAAAATATAATTACATCACCTCTATCACATCATCTTTCGTTAACGATATTTTTGAAATGCATCACTCATCATTACTCTTGAAAAACAGTTTTGTTCCTTGGAACTTATTCTTTCTGTTATGCAGTAGTTACAAATCTTATTGAAACTTATCAAGAAATTATATATGCTAGATAAAATAAAATACGGCTAAATGTACTTTTTTTTTCTATTTCTGTCTAGATTTTCTTGCATGGAGACAATATGGAGGATGTACACAAATTTATCCCCAAAGAGGTTCTAACATGCGAATATGGTGGGGATTGTACCAGTTATAATGGTGGCGTCATAAAAGAAGTGGACAAAATTTACGATAGATTTTCGATGATGATCAAGACTTTCTTCTCCTAAAAATCTGCTTAATTCAGTCGAGACCAGACTTATTTTTGTTTTATAGACAAGGAAGTGCTTGTGAAATGAACGGAGACTTTATTTGACGACAACCTGAATCGAAGTTAAAGTGAAGGACATCGTGTTTTCATATAAAGACAATTATATGTAATATTTATTCATTTTATACACTTGTTCAGTTATATTTAAAATGATCAGGATGTCTTCTTTAAAGTTTCAAGGAAAATGTTTCGTAGAATTTATTCTTTTTTTCCCTACAACAATATGTATTGCATTAAATGACCTATTGAATCTAATAGTAAATGCACATCATGATTCTCATTAACATAATAATTTGTTATTGAGATGGTGATGTCTCATTAACATAATTTATCATTAGCTTAGTGTCTCTTTAAAATAAATAACATTCTTATTAATACAGCATTGAAACATGTCAATGCCTCACTAACATAATAAGACAAAGGAATAGTTCCTGCCATTTTTTATATATATGCTTCTTTTTTTTAAATATGAATAAAAATATTTCTCTAGGGGTTTGCAAAAAGATTTAGCATTTCCTAGAGGTTGAAATTTTACTATGAAAACAAATTATTTCATTATAATTCTCTAACGGTATATTTATTTTGAAAATTTTGGTACATAAATTATAAAATTTTTTTGTTGCTTGATAAAATGTTTACTGCAAATTAAAATATACATAGTAGTTGAAATATTTGAATTATACATGCCTTAAAATTTTTAAGGTCTTGTTGCAACTACTTATTCGTTTGAGGTAGGTGCTACACAGCGTTGCAGTTACAAAGTTTGTTCCTATTAATGCATTATTTTCTAAAAAAATAATAAAATAAAAAATAAATAAAAATGAATACATATCAGTAGTTCAGTAATTCAGTTTTGTGTGGTATAACCGAAAAACCTTTCCAAGTACAAACTTCGCAATCATTACGCCAGAATTGCACAATTCCTTCCTTATCTTTTTTTCTTTTAACATCCTTTTTTGAACAACTATCTTTGCACTGTCTTATAGGCTTACACTTCACAGGAGTAGGAGGAATGTGGGATATACAATGTAATTCAGAAGAATAGGCGGGGTTTTCTACTGCAGGTAGTCAGACAGGATTCTTTTTTCCAGAAGATGGATCATCATATTTTTAAAAAGCTTTTCTACAACTTGGATTCGGAATTCTAAAAATGTAATACATTTCCAATCACATTTTTGGAGTAAAATGAGTTCTAGAGTATCTTGTCTTGTAATGGTAAATTTTTTAAAAATATCTTTTCTGATTTTTCGGATTGTTAAATAAGAAGACATTTCTTGATCACAATGATTTACTCCATTCATAGCTAAATTCTAATAAAAAAAATCTTTAGCTTGAGTATATCTTCATTTTTAAAAAAAAAATTTAGGTTGGTCATAGAAGTATTATGAATACTGCTTATCAACCATAACCTGTTGAAATAAGCCCAAAATAAACTTATATCGATATGTATTCGGGGTTAACAATAAGATACACTAAAAAAATTATCCCGTATAAATACCCAGGCGTGACATTTTAGATCGCTAGTGACGTACCCGAGTTAGGCTTGACTGTTAAGAGGTTAAAAAAGTGCTGTATAGTAATTTTACAAATAAAATATTTTTCTAATAACGAACCTGTTGAATAAAATTTCATTTCAGAACCTCTACATGAATGTAAAGAACTAATTACTCCCAAGGACAATTTGCTTCTTGAAAAATATCGAATAATTATAATTTTTAACAGTACTCTCACAATTAATATAAGAAAAATAGCTAAGAGTAAATATTTGTAAAAAAGACTATGTCTTAAATAATTTGATTACAAAAAATTATTTTTGCAGGTATAGGAATTTTTAGAACACCAAAAAAAATTCCTATAATTTCTTAATAATAATAAGATATATTCTTATTATTATTACTTTCTTATAATTAATTCTCTGCAATGAAAAGTTAAATGTCACTGATACAGCAATTTTAAAATAGATGCCACTCCTTTGTTCCTTTTATTTCGAAAATTCTGTTTTGACAATGATAAGAAACCATACCATGTACCTGTATTGATACGTAGTTGTATATATATTTTTTATTGTATAAACAATAATCTGTATAAGATGAAAATAGCGATTAATAAAACTATTCTTTTTTTATAGCAGTGCAGATCATTTTTATCCCTGCTTCTTAAAAACGGAATTTATGAATAATAAATGAACTTTTAAGAAATATGTTACAATACAATTTATGTATTCAGATCTGCGGATAAGTTAATCCCAAATCTTCACAGAGTATTTGCCTGTAAATAAGTATATCTATGTATTTGTGGCTCTTACGCGGCATACAGATGGCTATGTTGCAACATATGACGTTCGGTCTTAAGTTGTATTACTAGAGTTCTTATGGTTGCGGGTAAAAATAAAATGAATTTAAAACACTCCCTTGTTTAAATAAATTGATCTACAGACTCTCAAATTCAAGAAAAATGTGACTGTAAATCTGTCGTGTGGCTTTAAGTGACAATAATTTGTCAGCTTAATAATAATAAAGGAAACAATGAAATTTGTAGAAGCATTCAGTATTAAACTGAAGAATGTAAAAAGATGTAAACTTTATATTTCGTGGGAAAATTTTTTTTTACATGTATAATACATTATTTTTATATACTTCAGACTTTTAGCTGCGTGTTCATATGGTATTTAGTTTTCATTAAAGTGTATCGGAACCCCCTATACCGACAATGTTAAAATGGCCATTTTTGATGTATTTTTTCTCAAAATCTATAATAGATATATGTTTGACATTTTGTATACAAGTAAAATGTACCTTTCTTATTATACTGAAATGTGCTTTTAGCTAATTTCGAATTTTTTAATTAATTTACAAAATATTGTATTCGACATAGTGATTTTTGTCACTTTTTTCACACAAAAAAATTTGTAAAAAATAAACTTTTCAGTTTATTACAAAAATATCATTTCAGTATATATTAGCATACGTTATGAATATGTCATACAAAATTACATGTTTATGGTCAGTAGTTTCTTAGAAAAGGTACATCGAAAATGAAAAATTCACATTTTGAGAAAATCACATTTTAACGCAAATTACCTCCCCATCAGAACATTTCTACCTTTTACTCTAATTAAAACATATTTTTCAATACCTCATCATGCTCTCTCATCTTTTTAGGTCATTTTAGTTTGCTAATCTTTTTTATTTTTTATCAGCAAGACTATCTTGTTTTTAACAACCAACATTTTTCGAGGCATTTCATAGTCAATTTTGTACAATTACTGTACTCAGTCTTCAGTTTTTATATAATTTGTAGTTCTTATACATTAAATATATTAAATGAGAATATTGCATAATATTTACCTAAAGAAATTACTTATATTAGCATAAATGTTTATTTAACAGAGAACATATCACGTTATTCACACTATCATTTTAAATAGTACCAAGTAAATATTGCTTTGATAATACTAAATTTAATAAATTTTTAATATTAAGAGGTCTCTAGCCTCCAAAACAGCATCAGTTCAACTGTACTTATGATGAAAAATCTCCCCAAGAAATTCTGCTGTTTTTATTTATACCATATATCTGCATCTGATGGGCTATCTGCATTGCATCGCAAACAGAGCATACACTGACCTATAGCATTAGTTTCATAATTTTTTGAATTCTCACACTACTTTGCGAATTATAAAATGTATTATATTCACAAGATGAACATTCTGAATGAGAATGAACAGTTTCATCAATGTTATTTTCATTGAATTTACACACAAAATGTTGTTTTTCAAAATACTGCTGCTAATTCAAATATTTTACAGCTTCTAAAAAAACAGGCTAAAATATTAATATATACAATATAAAACTATTTAAAAAACAATTAGAATCATTTGAATATAAAATATCCATATTTTTAACACTTTCTTTTCACAGTCAAATAAATTAATGCAATCGGTAATGTTGTTTACATCATCAGCAAAATTTCCTCCTAATACATAGAATTTATTCACATAGGCTTTTTTTACATCTGCATTTATTAAATTGTCCTTGAAACTTTTTAAATAATATTGTAGCTGATTTAGGCATGAGAAAATTTCTTGAAAATAGCAAACAGTTTGAAAAAAATATCTGAATGTAGTTATGCATAAACACTAGCTAAAAAGAACCATATCCTGAGATATCAAAAACAACAACGCAGCTTTGAAAATGAAAACAAGTCAACAAATTTATCCGTTACAGATGCAGTGAGACTCCTAATCAGCTAAGAAATTTAAAAACTGTAAGGCTCGGCTTTCAATATAAGTTGAATATATCAATGTACGTCTCATATTCAACTATCAAACGAAAACGAAACGCATTGTTTATAATTTTTGTCATTTAAGTTTGCGTGGTCAAGCTTCCGTGATAGTTTAAAATTAGATTTTTTGAAACTTCTAACTATCATAGAGATTAAAATGTGGTATATTTAGAAAGGTAATTATATGTATAATTTCAAAATAAAAAAATTTAAAATTATCATTTCTAAAAATTTTAACCTTTCCAACTCGCCGCCACAATCCGAGGCAACGTTTCTCTTAATTTTGAGCCACTCTCAAATGACAGCAATATAGTCCTGCAACCAGAGTATTTTGTGAATTTTACTTAATTGAAACCCTTGTTCAAGATAAAGTTTTAATTTTCTTTACAGTGAATTTTGTGTATAGACTCTGTGAACAGGAAATATACCGCATGCAATTTCCTGATGCTCAATGGAAGGGGGGGGGGCAGCACAGGCCAATTGTTTTGTCTCACGTGTTCTGAGTAAAATATTCCAAGATTCACTTCAAGTATGCAGCCATTAGGTGTGAAGTCTAAAATAAAACAAAACAAACAATTTCTTCTAGAAAGGCAATAAACATATCCATAAGGGATTCCTGGGGCTTACTAAACAAGATTTATATGAAGACTCTCTAATGGTTCACTTTTTGAGAGTGAATGAGATCATGAACTTAGTCTAGCTTGGCTAGACATGGAGAGGAGCAACAACAATAACAGATTGATGATGTAGAACATCTTCATGTACAACTCGTCCATTAGGCATTCGAGTACAAAAATATTTAAAGATTATTAACTTGCGACGGTTCTATACGCGACCTTCTACTAACAATTATTTTGGGTATTCTTTTGGGCCAGCAAAAATTACCAATCTTTTCCTAAAGAAGGAAACGTGATATGCAATTTAGGTTTATTATATACATTTCTACTTCCCGAGTTAAAGACTTAGTGAATTGGAAGTGAAGATAATAGGTAAACAGAAAGTTAGAAAGTTTAGTTACAAGAGGTGACAAGATAGTTACAAGGTGAAGATTACCAGAATTGGCTCAAAAGACCTTGTAAAAGATTATAGCCAGGAAGTGATAAAGATAAGTTGGAGTGACTGGAAGACTGCATAGTTTCAGGTACTGTCACCTTGTATTACGTTGATGTTTGGAGTGTTAAAGTCGTTAGGCGGACATTAAACAATTAAGCTCTGAGTAAAGTAATAAGGAAGAACCACATTATCAAACGCATTCTTTCCAAACGCGAATCTCGTCCCTTCCCTCTGTTGCTTGACTGAATTATCCTATTTACAGTGTTTTTTGTGTTTGAGTTGATTATAGTTGATAAATAAAATAATTGGAATTTATCATGTCGAAGGACCCTTTAATTACTTCCACACCTTTAGCTGGGTCACAGGGTAGAAGGGAAATGGGCTTATTCGAAATTCGTGTAGGGCATAAATGTTTTGGTGCCAACTAAAATCATTACTGCCATTTACAATATTACACTAAATGGCATAAATTGAATTCTGTACATTATATATCACTTAGTGAGCTGAGTTCTGATGACGGTTTCAAATATTGTCAAATTGATCTACAATTGTTAAATGGCGTCAATGGTTATGTCTGGTTCGAAGGTCAGAGAAAAGGGTGAATTTACTTGTTCAGAAATTATGTAAAAACCAATAATTATTTTCTAAGTAATACCCCTTAGAAAAAAAATTTCTGAAGTAACATTTGTTAATTGATATACACTGCTGGCCACCATAAATGCAACACTCTGAAGGAACCACGCAAATAACATGAAATTTACAACATGCATTTGCGGAGGTGAGATATGCAAATGATTAGAATTTCAGCGCAGACGCACATCACGCACGCCTGTGGCGCCACCTCAAAGCGCTATATAAGGCTTGCAGATTTCTACGATTTCAAGTTCGGAAATTGTGTTTTCTTATGGTTTTTTCAAAAAAACGATCAGTTTTGTCTCGTAGAAAACAGCGATCAGCTTTTGATCAAATATCCGAATTCAACAGAGGAAGGATAGTGGCCTACAGAGATTGTGGATTTTCTTTCAGGGAAATCGGTAGTCGTATTGGACGAAACCAAGGAACTGAAATGCGGATATGTGACCGTTGGATGCAGGAGGGTATGACGAACCGACGTGGTCGATCGCATCTACCTCAGTGCACTACTTCACGTGAGGACAGGCAAATTGAGCGCATGGCAGTGACGGATCGCTCAGTCACATCACGAACCATAGCACAGCACATTGAGTCTGTAATGCATCATTCAGTGTCTGCACGTACCATTCGACGCCGTTTACAGCAGAGTGGTCTGTCCGCAAGACGTCCATTGCTTGTTCTACCCTTGACGCAGAACCACAGACGTCTCCGCCGCCAATGGTGCGATGAAAGAAGGATGTGGGCGGCAGAATGGAATGAAGTTGTCTTTACTGACGATTAGTCACGCAT
>BMAO01032699.1:0-20541 GCA_019973975.1 Trichonephila clavata
TATTTACAGGTGGCTTCATTTTATAGCAAAATAAATTTAAAGCAATTTAGTGGGAATACATGTTTAGAGAGATAGATAATTTATCAGTAACTTCTTTTTTTACAAATAATTCACCCCTTAACCTTTTTTTATATATATGCGATTTGTTTTCTCAAAGAAAAAATTGTTATAACTACGCATACTATCGTGAAAGACATCTTTTCTTTCAAATTCCGTTGCGTAAATAAGTCATCTATTGATTTTTATTTTCAAAGGATAACTATACTTTTGTGTATCATAAAGCAACTTTTATTTTTAAGACTTCTTAAAACAAAGAACCGATTTTAAAGAATTTAATGGATTTTATGATTTGATTAACAGAGAGAAAGTTTTACTGTTTTTAGAAAATATGCAAAAAGATAATCCACAAAGAAAAAAAATCATAAGCAACGTATAATGTACAAGTCAAACTTAGTTTCATAAACCATTGTTGATCGGGGGTGGCCAGCCCGTGGCACGACTGTGCTTTAATAGTAGCACGCGAAGACTTATGAAAAATTTAAAAATTCAAAAAGATAATTAATATTATGACTACAGTTTTATTCCTTAGGTGGGTATGGTCGGTATTTGTGGTCACGCAAGCGGTTTTTCCCCACTCCTCTTCCACAAACGTTTCCTGCCTTTTTTTTCTCGTCCTCTTTTTTTTTTTATTCTTAATCTCTAAACCCTATTTATATTTCACAGTATTTTGTAGCTTCCTGGTTTAACTCTTGGTTAACAATATTAGTATACTTTCAGGTTAATTTCCTGTTTTTTTATTACTTTATCTATTTATTTTTTTAGCAAAAAATGATATCTCCAATAAAATCCAATAATCTATCTCACCCCCTTTTTTCTCTCTTTATTTATTTATTTATTTTTCACTGCTGCTATCTTCTTTTATGCTTCTTTAAAAAAAAAAATGGGGGAGGAAATCTCGAAAAAAGTAATCCTCCATCCCATGAATCATTTTCTTTTTCTGAAAACGGAACAACCAAATGGCGGGAAAATATCAACAGGAAGTGGATTCATCAACTGAAAATTTGATTCCAAAGAAACTTTTTTTTAATGTAATTAATTATTTATTCTACCTGTTTTTTCCCCCTGTTTTTTTTTGTCTTTATGGTGCATTTGTTTTGTATAATTTTATTATTTCTTTTGTATTTGTAAAAAAGTTGGAATTGCTTAAAATGTAAACTTTGATTTTTTTTTTTTACAATAAAAACTGGACGTGAGGCGGGGGTGGGGGGGTTGTTTCCCGAGGGATCGGTTGTAGCTCTAAACCCTCTTCGGGTGAGCCCGGTTCCTCTGGGCATTCATCATCATCATCAACTACAGTTTTATTGAAATGCGGTTGTCACAGACAAAAAAAAGACATCAAAATTTATTTTAAATACCCATAATTGAATTACAGTAGAAAATTATAAAGTAGAAAATACTCCTTCATTGTTGTGCGAGCTGGCTTTTCAAGGGAAGTGCATTCGTGAGATTTTGGAATTTGATGGAGCCTGTTTTAAAATATCTGGAAGAAAACAATGAGAACCACCCAGTGAGTGTTTGATACTCAAGAATGCAGATTGACTTTGAGATTTAGCTTTGCTTGCCAATACAATGAGGCATTTAAATGATTTAAATTTATGACTACAATGAAAAGAGTATACTTTCCTACCCTAATTGATCATGTCTCTTCTTTTCTTCTCGATTTTGGAGATAAAGATTAACAATTTCACTTTAATGCACGAACTATCTATCAAAGTTCATAATGCCTCGAGTTACGATAGTTTTAAAAGTTTAATATTCATTTTCCAATATTCATTCAGTACTAGGTTTGATGACTTTCAAGACAATGGTAAAAAAAAAAAAAAATGTAAAAAAATGTTGATATTTTCATACATTTTTTGCCATAATTTCTCGGCAAAACGTTTATTGTTACCCACCTGAAACCCAAATTGGAAATATTGATCTACAGATCCATACTACATCAAAAAGCAAAAATATAAGGAACTTATTTGAACTGCAAAGAATCCGAAATGTTGAATTTTGAAAAGTTGTACGAGCAAGCAATTTCCAAATTTACTCGATTTGGCTGTCAGATATTGTTGTAAGTTTGGATCAATATGTTTTTGAACAAATGTTTTTTGTTATGAATATAATAAAATCAAAATATAACCCAAAATTTACTGATATACACCTAAAAAACAACATAATTTTGTTAGCATCTCCGAGTACTAATCTTAATATTAATGAGTTGGTTAAAAAAATAAAAAAGACTACAAATTCAAAAGCCACGTTAAAAAAAGTACTGACTGTTCAGTAATTATTTAGAACTAGATGTCTCAAGTTACTTATTTTTTTATAGCTAACCTAATTAATTTGTGAACCTGTAAAAAGTTAATTAACTATAAAACTTAAGTTTGTACTTTTGTCTTATTTATTATATTATCTTTGAATTCCACTCTTAGATTTACATAAAAATGCATTATATGCATAAAAATTCCATAATAAGCCTACAAGTAACATTTTTTCACCTTTTCCTATTGTTTTGTTTGTTGGAAATGTTACAAGTGGCCCGCCTAATTTTTAATCATCTAGTGGCACTCTTCCCAAAAAGGTTGGTCATCCCTGCCTTAGACATATGGTTCTGCCTCTCCCTCTTCAAGAAAAAACAGATACCATCTCTTTACCATTGTCCAAGATTCCGTGAAGTCTGAGTAAAGAACATTCTCCCCCCCCCCTCTCGTTTCCTGCGGGATGGGGGGGGGAGGATACAGTGTTTATGAGCAAAATGACAAGCCGAAAAGGCTATGAGCTCTTCGGATGTTTACATTAAGAGTGTCGAAATTAACAATGCTTTCCAGCGTTTTATATTTCTTTCGGAAAGTTTAAAAGCTTTGTGTTAACAACCCATTTAGGAGATCGGCTTTGCGAAAACGGAAAATTAAATTTATAATTTTTAAGACATTTTTTTGGTTATTTTTCAGTTAAAGTATAATTTTAATTTTTTTTTTCGTACTTTTAATTGTTGATTATATATTAATTTTATTTTCATATTTTGAAGAAAAATAATTTAAACTTGGATCCTTAATGGGTTAATGATAGTTCAAATGGTTAGTTTGAATATGGTGTGAAAGCTATTAGAGAGAAGTGTTATCTCAGGTGTCGTTCTTGTCATCAACCTGTGGTTAAAAATTAAGTCTTTGTGTTGCTTCTAAATGTGATAAATATAATCTTTTAATAAATTATTAAAAATGCAACCTATGTATCGATTGAGTAAGATTAATAAGATTTAATAACATTATAGGAATCTTGTTCTGAAGCTTTAAACTTTTGTTGGGTTATCTTGGCCCTTCTTAGGTAAGAAAAAAAATAATAGCATCCTCATTCCAATTTACAAATAGAAGAAAAATATAAATATATATATTTTTATTTTCTTATAACTTAGGCCAATCTTACCACTATGTGTTAATAAACACATTGCACTTTCTATCAAGTAGATCAAGATTTCACCTTGCATGGCTTTATCAGGAATTCCATGATTTGAATACAACACTATGGTATTTATTGATTTGAAATGTTCACTTTTATGAGAACGAAAATTAGAGTTTTAATACTTTTATACATATATATACGTATAAAAGAATATATATATATATATATATATATATATATTATATAATGGTCAGTAGTGTACACATATTATTTTTATGAGGGGGATTATATTTTTAAAAAAAAACATAGGCGAAAACACCAAGACTTGATCTTCATGCTAAAATTAAAAATTTATTCGTCTTTGGGTGGGGTTTGCACCCTATCCTTCTGTACTCCTCTTATAATGGGATTTCTGATTAGAAGTATGATTAGGTTGTCTGATTATTCAAATATAAAAAAGGGATAAAAATCTGTTACTCTCTCTCTCTTCCATGTTTTTATTTTTCTTCCATTAAATAAAATAGAACTACTTCACACACACACATTTATTAATCGAACACTAATCATTTACCATTTGTTACAGAGAAACGCATTAAAAATGTACGAAAACAAGTATCAGTATATGTTTTCTATGCAACTGCCAGGAATCACTTTATTCATAGTATTTTACTGAAGATAGAAAATAAAAATTTAAGCATAGGCTTTATTTATAGTTTAGTTTATAATAGCTAAAAATTTTGTAGTAAATTTAATTCTAAAAATAAAAAGGAAATAAATTATTGGACAAATTAGTTTAAAATGTGAATAAATAAGTCTTTCACACATAAAAAAAATCACCTAATTACATAACAGAAATTAAGATAATATTTTCACATTTTAAAATAACACTTACATGAACAGATTTAATTAAAGTACTTTCATCTACAAAAATGTGCATTAATATACCAATATATATTATAAAAAACATCAATTTTCTCTGCTTGTAATTAACTTCTTTATATCAAACACAAGGATAAAACTCGAAATATATAATTCATTTTCAAAGTATTATTAATCACAGTAAATAGATTATTAAAAAATTATATAATAATCTTTTTTTATTTGTAATTAAGTTTCTCATTTACTAAGCTCAAATATATATTTCTTCTGCAAAATTAAATTCACTAAAAATTTTAATTTAGGTGAATGAAAAAAAAACAGATTTTTATTTGTACAGTGAAAATTAGATACGTAAGGGAATTTCACTATTATACTCAAGACATGGAAGAAAAAACTGCCTGAAAAACAATCTCCCAAATAGAGAAAAAATTTTTGGTTGAATGAACCACTAGTGAATAGAAACATGCTATAACGCCAAACCAGGCAACCCAGAACAATGACGTCATTGCACATCTACCAATGACAAGTAACCTCTTTTCCTTTGACCGTGCCGAAAAGGAACACCCAAGTCGTGAGTAACTCAAAAAGTTCTCTCTATTTAACGTCATGCTTTCGAATGAACAATGTAAACAAAGTATAGACGATAATAGTATTGCCATTCAATAAAACAAGCTTGAATTAAAAAAACAGTTGCCAGATGGAAAAAAAAAATATTATTAAATAAGTAAAGGATACCTTGATCTGTATTTACAATAAGTAATGAATGTTTATCTTGCTTAAAAGTCACGAAAAAGGAGTTCAAACTATTTGTTTACATTTTATGTCTCTTTAAATACCCATTTCCGGTTTTGAAAATTCCATTTCCGGTTTACTAATTAAGCTATAACTTTGCTTCTAAATATCGTAGGAACTAAAATAAAGTATTTTTGGAATCTTAAATATATGGGTTATAATATAAAAACATAAAAAAAAAAAATTTCACCAAACTCACGATTTTAAGGTAGTCACATACCTTAACATAAAATCAAGTAAACTTTACGGAAGGCGGTTTTAAACTCAAACCATTGTTGAATTTCTCTAAGAGATTAGTTGAAGAACCGCGAACAGAACCCATCAAACAACGCGAACCCAACAAACCCCCCCCCCCCCCGTTAATTGGTAAGCATTTACCGCTGTATTATTCTGCTTTAAATATTCATTTTGATAGTTAATTCTGTTCTGAAAGGCAAATTGATATTATCAGAAGATTTACTCTTGTCGTCAGCAGAAAATATGAAAAAACAATTTATTTAACTTTTTTTATTAGATTCATCATTACGAACTGGAAAGTTTAAGAAAATAATTTTATTTTTTATACGGTATATTTTCCGAGAAATAACCATGTTGAAAATCTGTCAGTTTAAAAATGCATTCAAATAAATTCTTAACGACCGTGGCGTTTCTTGAGCTCTATACTGTAAAATTCAATGTATAGTCACCACAGAAAAAGTCTCATAAAACTTGCGCTTTCCATCGCAGCTGGTGAAAAACTTTATTCCATGTTGAATATATATGTTAACTACCACAATTTTTTAAATAACTTCAAAATTAGATTTTTTCTTTTGGGAGAAGCATTTTGCGATGTGTGAATTTTAAGGTCCTTTCACATAAAACAAAATCGAACTGAACTAGGCCGTTAAGATAATCTTCTACGATGCTAAATGAAAATCTGTGCAACATTCCTTAAGGAAGCACGAATTCTAACTTATTATTTATAATTATAAATAACAAAGAAATACAGAACCATTAGGAGGTTTAGAAGCTCGTGAGCTTTATTTCAAAAACCCTAAGCATTCAAATCTCTATAGTTCAATTTTAGATATACTTAATTTATTTATAAGCTGAAATATATATTTTTTCAAAAGAGAATACATTGTTTATTTGTAGGTGTGTGTTCTGTAGTGGAAGCCATAAGAGGCTGTGACAACTTCGTGATCACGGCTTGGAGCATTCAACTCGAATTTTAATTCCAATCCTGGTTCCGATAAAGGAGCCTCGTGAGTGGAAATCAGGTTACAATACATTACGAAGGTGAATGCGAATACATTAGGGTCGTAAGGAAGTTAAAGAAGCGTAATTGCTATCCTCATCACTAGGCAGTGTTTCAAACTTGTCTCGTGCAGCTCTACAATTATTCTATAGATAATAGAAATTTGAATCAACAACCTAGAATACACTATTTATTTTATTTTTTTGTAAATTATACCAACATAGCACACAAAAAATCAACTCTAAACTTGAGACGGATCTATACGGTCTTTTACTAACCCTTCTATTTTTCTTAAAGCAATTTATTTATTTCAACCAATATTCACCGAGAGCCAGGCGTGATTTATGTAAATAAGATATATTACATAAGTTCGGTTTTCGCGAGTTAAGAAGCTAATTGATAGGAAGTGAGAAGTCAAGTGAATTAAAGATCGAGAAGTCGACACGTAGTTGTTGACAAGTGAAGCGAGCCTGATACGTGTGGAGGTATGCGAAGAGAAGCGGATTGAAAATAGTGAAAATCATTATTACTGAGCGTGGAGTCTTCACCCATTCTTCCAGCCATTAAAAGGGCCTGATGTCGTCACGCAGGAACCACCGGTATAAAATATAAGGTCAGTGACTTAGATTAAGAAATTAAGATTATTCGCGTGTGGCGTAGTCCTAATTGTGCACGTTTAAGCTTTCCTAGATTCTGTATATTCCGCTAGTATAGATTCCCCACTTCATAACTCCACTCTCAATTATTTATCTTAACTTGATTAGTGTTGTGTCTAAACGTATACTGATAAACATCAATAAATCTGTTTGAATTGCAATTATGTCTTTTGATCATTTAAGTCCGCCTACACATCCAGCAGGATTTTCAGATAGACAGGGAGGTAGTAGTGTAAGGGGTGGCCTTAGGTCACCATAAAATTTTGGGCAATATTGAACCTCAAAAGGAATGAATAGGACAACTGATCCTACTTTCCGAGCTCCCAACCATGCCAACATGAGGATTTTGAACCGACAACCTTAACATGCATCACTCCTTCTGCAGGGTTTACATTGGAACAAAACTCGAGCCCACGGAGCTAGAGACCAAGACCTGGCGGTCTATTGCAACTTTGAAGAGTAAAATAAATATATATTATAGTTTATATAAGTTAATTGCTTTTTTAATACTGTGTCTAGTGAGGAGGATTTGTGGTGATGAGATGAATAAATTGTTGGGTAGCAGAACCAATCCGTGAATCAATGCTGGACTCAGTTCAGGACCCAGGGCATTTGGTCAGCTCGGACAGTATTTAATAAGGAGTATATATTATATCTGAACATGCCATCTGAACAGTGCCATCTGAACATGCACCCCAGCGCCTAGGGTCACTGAAACTGAGATAGGCACAGTTGGCTTTGGCCCTCATAGGCTGTTGTGCCACTTAGTTCCCTTTATGTATTATATATATGAAAGTATACGCCTTCTCAAGTTATACAAGAAATTTGTCTCTTATATCATTGGTGAGAAATATTGATTTTACTTAATGAATAAACGAAGTTTAATGAATGTTTTACTTAATGAAGTTTATACTTAGAATTTACTTAATGAAATTTATACTTAAAATACTTTAAAAATGTACTTCATAAAAATCAAAATTCTCACATCTCTTGTTATTTTCTTTTCTCGTAATAATTTAAAAATTTGTCTCTTCTAAATTAAAGAGATATTATATTAGATAGATACTTCATAGCTCAAGAGTAAGATGTGATAATGTTACAAAACTGAAAAGTGCTTTCTTGTTTAAAATAATTCTCTTGGTATTGCTTTTGTCAAAACCCATTGTATGCAGTTGTTCGCACAATATGTTTATTTTGCAACCCTGTCGTTTTTGTCCACTACACATTAAAGAGAAACTACATTGATAGCGATGCCATGTAAGCTTACAATTGTGTATTTACCTACATATAGTCACTTCCTCATCTTATTGAATTCTATAATTTTTAACACCATTTTATTGCATCATATTATCAGATTATCTTAACTCTAACAAAAATGATTGTTTAGGTTTTCATCGTAAATGTGATTGAAAATTTTGAAAATTGAACTTTTAGTTTTCCGTGTATTTTAGGAAATTCAATACATACGAAGATATTGGAATGCTTATGTGTGGACAACCTTGCTGATGTTGTTCCTCGTCCAATATTAAAATGTAACTGTCAGGAATTTATCTTTTTCTGGAAGTAATTTGTGATGTGTTATTGACTCTATATGTTGTGTAGTGTGAAGTAGTTATTCATATTTCCATGAGTAATTTTGTAACTGTGATACCTTCAAGACACAATTAACGAGATGATGTAGTTGTTGTATTCGTTGATGTATAAATTCGTTTCATAGATGAATATTTTATTCTTTTGTTTGAGCATTTTCTTCCATTTGTGTTTTTCTTCACTAAATATTTTAATTTTTATTCGTTTTGCTAAAATTAATAAATGTTTTTGTTGCCCTTTGCTTTTTTCACTGGAAAAAATAATTTGCGATGTTGTTAAGTACTGAGTACATATTTCCCTTTTTTTTGGAAATGCAACAAAAAATATTTCCATGATGAAGTTATATGTTCAAAACTGTCTTACATAGCGTTTCATTTATTTGAATGTGTATAAGCTATGAATAAAAAAAAAATGTCTTTAAAAAAGTTTTGAATTGTCAACATTATTTGTCAGTAATGTTTAAAATGTGTGTGTGCGTGCGTGCGTTTGAGGCTACTCTTCTCAGTCAAAATCCCTGTTTTCTTCAATGCGACTCTTGCTCGAAGCATGCTCATTAATTTTCTCACCCTCGCATTTCACCATTCCTGCTACATTTATGAACGCATGCGCAGTTGTTGTTTTTATTCCTTCTTATAAACAACAGTTAATTTTGGGTTTGTTTCATTTAGAAAAGGTTTTAAAAAGCGGAAGATGACAGCGTTATTGTTTATTACCTTTTTCTTATCAATACGTTTTTCGTAAAAAAAAATAATAAATAAATACAAAAAATAAAGGTTTTATCAAAACAAGTCAATTTTTTCAGATGCTTTTGCTTTACAGTACTTTAAGAGTTGAATTTTTCGCTTTTCTACTTTTATATATGGGACATGCAATTCATATATTTATGTGTCGTGTTCTTTGCAGAAAATTAATAATAATATAATAACTCGTTCACAATTTAAATGTTCGTCAAACAAGTATCCAAAAAACTTTTAATTTATTAAAAGGACTGTAATGTATAATCACTTTCCTGAAATGATTAAAATAACATATATTTTATCAACAAATGGAGTCACAAAATTACTTTGAAAATGCAAAGCTAGGATACTGTTAAGAACCCCGAATATTAAAACAAATTCAACAGTTTTTTTTTTAAGAAATGAAAACAAGAGGCATTGCGCATGTCCTCATTAATGCCGCATAGATAGCGAAATGACAGAATAAAGCCTAATGCACATGTTTTGCGGGAGAAACGCAGACGCAGATTGTACAGATTTTGGTTCTTGACTAGAGAAGAAGAAAACTTTACAGGAAAAGCACTCTGAAACGTTCTGGACGTGAAAAGCGGTAAGCTACCTTAATCTTGCTTTTCAAAATCAGATTCCCTAAGGCAACCATTTTAACGAGAAATTTAAAATTCACCTGTAATATTCTGAAATATTTATTTCATCTTGTTTAATTTAGTTTCGAATAATAAATAAAATGTATATATAAACGAAGAACTCTTTAAGAAAATAAAATTAAATAAAATAATATTTAAATTTTTGCAGTTACTTTTATTTCATAAGTTTCTTTAAATTATCCTTCTGACACAATCTCTTCTTCATACACCTTTTTAAATTGCTGTCTGCTGTATTCAGTAAGAATTTTTCAAGATGAAACATCAAAAGTACGATTTACTTGTTATTCTCTCTTCTTAACAGTACGATATAACTCGTAGTGTGCCGTCACTGATTAATGTATTTTTTATACACCTTACAATCCTTATGATACATAGTTAATTGTCACTATAGTAATTTGCACATTATATTTTTATTCATCTGTTTCTTTTTATTACACAGAAACACACACAATTCTTTTTTCAAATAATACATTGTAAAAAGTATATTTTAAAAATACTTATGCTCTGCTTCCCTTCAGTGTTGTTGTTGTTGTTGATAGTAGTATAATTAAATCTGTTTCAAATAGCTTTTGGATTTCAGTTAATACGAATTTAATCTATTTTCCTGCTGACAGTTATCTTATATAGTACATGACAACATTGTAGGAAATACTTTATGTTGCTTAATTTTTTTGTTGTTGTTGTTGTCTATTTACTTATCATAATTTATCTAACACAACAGTTCTGAAATTTACTTTTCCTGTTACTATTTTCCTTTCATAATATGTATTAAGATTTTTACTTATTCATTAATTTTTTTTAATATGCTAATTTTTTTAGAATCAAATATATTTTTCTGTTAAATAATTGTGTCGTTTCATGTCAATTAGAATTTCGTTAAAAGTTATTTAAGAGACATACACTCTCATTTAAAAAATGCTTTGCTTGCTGGCTGAATTTTGTTTTTAAAATTTTAACCCGCAAAAAACCGGGCAATTTGGCTAGTTAATAATAAAATTTTCACAAAAAATTCATATTTAACAAAGTAAAAATTATTATTCTAGGTTTGTGGTGCATTTTTTTGCGCATTTATATCACGAATGTATTGTTTTTCAGAGATGATATTAAAATGACCTTAATATTGTTACATCAGTTGATAATTATTTTGACGTATAGTAATTGAAATATAAAACATTCCATTGGTAAATTACTGTACATAAAATATTATCACTCAGACTTAAATTTATTCTTTGTGAAGTGACTATTGTAGAAACGCAATATGTGATTTGTGCAGTTTTATGAAAATTTTTTGTTTGCAATAACTACCAAAAAAATGTGTTTTCTCAAATGTAAAAACCATTCACTTAGACACACACAAACATATAAAGCATATGAAGATGGTCTCAATAAGGAAAATTTTGCAAGAAAAGAATTTGATTGTGTATCATTTAAAAGAAAGGAATAAATATTAAAAACTGAATTTTTAGTTCCTTAATATTGTTCCCAAAATTTACTGTAAATATATGTACATAATTTCCCAAACGACTGAAATCTTCTACTAAACATGCAAATTCTTTTAGTTTTGAATATCAATGCAAATAACACTATCTTTAAGAAATGAGTAACTTATTAAAACTATTTTTTATTTATTTCTGTTTAGGAACAATCCCAATTTCTTATGAATACAATTTAAGGACATCGATATTGTTATTTGTCAAGCATTCAGGAAGTTAGAATTTCTTCTGAATATTCTACATATCAAATTGAAGGTATATCACTTGCTTTTTATCAGATGCTGTAATTTAAGCAAATATTTGAGCAAAAATACAAGAATTCGGTTAAAATAAATTACGGGGCTCAATAAAAATATGCTGAACCTTTGGAATGATAGCTAAAACTGCAACAAAATTATCTAAATATTAATTTGAATTTTTTTGAAAAAAGATTAAGAAGTGTTTGTTGTAGTATTTTTTAACATTCCAGACCGAGGACTGCCTTTGTAAACAACTTTATGGCAAATCAACTTTTAACTCTTTTTATTTCTAATACTGTGTGCAATCTGATGAAACATAATGGTTAGAAGTTCTAAATTTATTCTTGATGAAAAGGTTATATACATTCCTAAAAAAACTATCAAAAATGCTTATATAGATCACCTGAAATTAAAGCATAATAAATAACGTGTAGCCAGATATAAATAAAAGACACACTCACAAGAGGATATTTTAAGACTTAAATGATGCCTCTAAGACTATAGCAAACACTTACTCTTTGGAACTAAGATTTTTGGACTAAACACATTTCAGGCATGTTTCCCTTATATTTGCGTACATACCTGAGCTGGATTAAAGAGAAAATAAAGTAAGAGAATAAAATTCTATGAGTACTGTAAGATTATAAACAAAAAATTAAATGAATAATACATAAAATACTATATGTCAGTTCCCAGTTGCCAAATACCAAGTAAGAAATTCATCTTCAAATCTAAACCAGAAAATTAAACAAAATAGTAAATTTTTAAAATGTTAATACAATAGCACAACAACAGGTCAATAATAAAAAATTTTACACCATAGCAGAAAAGTATTGAACATAATGAAAATTCATGAATATAAAAATTAAATTACAATTGTATCTGAAGTAGCAATAAAGCTAAAATCTATATACGTATATAAAGGAGAAAAGCGACTCACTCACTGACTGACTGACTGACTGACTAATCACGAAATCTCTGGAACTATTCAACCTATAGACTTGAAATTTGGTAGACATGTTCCTTTGATAGTGTAGACATCAACTAAGAAAGGATTTTCCGAAATTCAAAACGTAAGGGACGTTACGGGGGGTTAAGGGCTTTAATAATAATTGTTTCCATGTTTAAACTACTCGATGTACAATCTTGAAATTGGGCAAGCAGATTCCTTTCAGAGAGTTGAGATCCGCTACAAAATGAGTTTGGTGAAAATCGACCCCCAAGTGGCGTTGCAGGGGCTTAGGGGGCGTTATAGATAATTATTTCCATTTTTAAACTATTTGACGCACTGTCTTTAAATTTGATATATATATAGATTCCTTTCGTAGAATAATGATCAGTTACAAAACGGGTTTTGTAAGAACAGACTTCTAAGTGGCGTTGTGGGGGATTAAGGGGCGTAATAGATAAATATATCCGTTTTTAAACTACTTCACCTACCTGCTTGAAAATTGGTGGGTAAGTTTCTTTCATGGAGTAAATATCCACTACAAAATGGGTTTTTAAAAAATTGACCCCCAAGGGGTGTTGCGGTGGGGGGGTTTAAGGGGCGTCATAAATTCCTATTTTTAAGTTATTAGACGTACAGTCTTGAAACTTAGTAAGCAGATTCCTCTCATATGGTAGAGATACGCTAAAAATGGGTTTCGTGAAAATTGCCCCCAAGTGGCGTTGAGGGGACTTAAGGGGCATTATAGATAATTATTTCCATTTTTAAACTATTAGACGCACAGTCTTTATATTTGATAAAGAGATTTCTTTCATAGAGTAGAGATCAGCTATAAGAAGGTTTTGTGAAAACAGACCTCTAAGTGGCGTTGCAGGGGAATAAGTGGCGTAAGAGATAAATATTTTCGTTTTTAAACTATTTGACCTACCTGCTTGAAAATTGGTAGGAATGTTTCTTTCATGGAGTAAATATCCGCTACAAAACGGGTTTTGAGAAAATTGACCCCCAAGGAGTGTTGCGGGGGGTTAAGGGCAGATATAAATAATTATTTCTTTTTTTAAACTATTAGACTCACAGTCTTGAAATTTGGTTAGCAGATTTCTCTCATAGGATAGAAATACACTGCAAAATGTGTTTTGTGAAAATCGACCCCTAGGTGGTGTTGCGGGGGTTCAAGTTGCGTTATTGATAATTTTTTTGCATTTTTAATTAATTGGACGCACAGTCTTCAAATTTTGCTAAGCAGATTCCTTTCATAGAGTGCAATTCCCCTACAAAATGGGTTTTGTGAAAACAGACCCAGAAGTGGCGTTGCGGGGGTTCAAGTGGCGTTATAGACAATTATCCCCATTTTTAAACTGTTAGACGTACAGTCTTGAAATTTGATAAGCAGATTCCTTTCGTAAAGTAGAGAACCGCTACAAAATGGGTTTCGCGAATATCAACTACTAAGTTTAATTTCGGGAGATTAAGAGGCGTAATCGATAAATATTTCCATTTTTAAACTACTTGATCATCCTGCTTGAAAATTGGCAGGCATGTTCCTTTCATGAAATAGAGTTCCTCTAACAAAGAGTAAAATGAAAATTGACCCCCAAAGATGTTTGCGAGGGGTCAAGAGGAGTTACAGAAAAAAATTCCTGTTTTTAATTGTTAGACCCATATACTTGAAATTTGTTAAGCATGTTTCTTTTGTTGAATAGGGATCCACTAAGAATAAATTTTAAGCAAATCAAGTTCTGGGGGGTTGCAGGGGGTTACTGGGATGTATTGACAAAAAAATTACTTTTTTCGAGCTACAAGGACTATAATAATGAAATTTGGTTTGCATTTTTCTTTTGTTGAATTGAAATCCGCTAAGAGCGGTAATTTTGGAAAACGGCTCTCAACGGGATTACGGGGATATTGATAGTAAAACTTTTGTTTTTTTCTGTTAGATTTAGACTTGAAATTTGGCTTTCATGTTCAATTTACGGAGTAGAGATCCACCGAAAATTGGTTTTGCGGGAATCCACTTGGTTTTTGAGTTACGAAAGAGCAATCATCATTCTATGCTTCAATTTTAGAGATTTTTAGAAAATACAAATTAGATGAGTTCTGCCCTTTTTTTTTATCAACAGGTGACAGTTACAGGTATAAGTATATTTCTCAATTTAATCGAATTCTTAATGCTAGGACTTAGATATCAATAATTTATACATATATATAAGCAGTAAAAATTTATAAAACATCATGAAATACCCAGCGAAGCGGGCGGGTAACAGCTAGCAAATAAATAAATTATTGGAAGAAAATAACCAAGGATGAAATGAAACGGGGCGAAAATGTAATAAAAGATATTTAAAATTATAACATAGGGCTCCATTTTGTGCATGTATGCAGGATTGAAAAAAATTTAATCTACTCTACAAATAAAAGCCTTTTAACCACATAATAGAAATGAAATTAATAAAAATATACGAACTTAATGGAAAGATATGTAAAGGAAAAAAATGAGAAAGAAAAGAATAGTTAGAATCAAATCAATTATTAATAAATTCTTTTTAAAAAAAATTCTTTTATATTCTTATATTTTTTTATTTTTTCTATACAAATAAATAAAATTGAAGTGTCTGTTTGTAATTTCAAATTAGCATCTTTTTACTATATGCATTTAAAGGTACATAAGTTACTTATATCAAAAAATCAATTTTTAAAATTTTTGTCTGTCGGTCTGTCTGTTTGTTCCAGATAATCTCGGAAACGGCTGGTGCGATTTTAAAAATTCTTTCAACAATGGAAAGCTACATTATCAGGGAATAACATAAGGTATATTTTATCTCCATATTCCTACGGGAACGGGAACTATGCGGGTAAAACCGTGAGACGTTGCTTACTCCCCACCAAGTTGGCACAAATTTATGCATTTGGTCAATAATGGAAATTTTAATAAAAATTTTCAACATTTGTAACAAATAACTGAAAATAGTGCAATTGAGCATCCTTACAAAAAGCAATTTTTTGAATGTTTTTTTATTAAACGTCTAACATTTATCACGTTACGTTTGTTAAATATCAAACTCAAACTTTGAGAAATATCGCCAAGTTGGCTAAGAAGTGCTCTATTCCGACAATCCCATATATTTTAATACAAACTTTCTCCCACTTTTTAAAGAGGGAAACGAAATAAAGTTTTAGCGAATAGCGCCCGCGTGATATTGAAAATTCTATGGTAATATTAATTGACAGTTTCATAAAAAGTTTTGATTTATCGAATACTTATTATTTTGAATGTTTTTAACCTAATAATACAATATTCATATTTTGCACAAAATTTTTCAATTATACTGAGCCTAGAAATTTTACTTGGAGGTATTACTTTGAAGATATACTAAATATTACTATGGAGGAAGCCATATAATGTCACTCGCCGAATAAAATTAGGGAACTTTACGCAATAATTATTTCATCTTCGGTCTTTCTAATCCTCAATCCTTTTAGAATAAGGACATGGAGGGAGATATTTTGCGACGATTGCAGCAAGTACAAGCAAATATGCCTTTTAATGAACACATCTACAACGAAACGCAATAAGGGTTTTCAGAATGGTTGGGAAGAATCTACATGATTTTGGAATGATTAGTCCTAGACGTGTCGACGGAAATGGCTTCGATAATGAAATTGTCGATTTTATAACATTGCAATAGCAAGTAACAGAATTTATCCCTCAATTAACTCCAGAACAAAGTCACGTTTTCCAACAAGTGTTACGCAAAATAGAATCTGGCAGTGGTGCACTCTTTTTTCTCGACGCCCCTGGAGAAACCGGAAAAACGTTTTTGCTAAACTTATTATTAATGACCATCAGAAAAACCCAGAAGATAGCAGTTGCTATGGCTTCATCTGGTATGGCCGCGACTTTACTGACCAACGGTCGTACTGCACATTCCGTTTTAAAATTATCACTTAATCTTGCATTTGAAGATTCCCTCATCTAAAATTTCCGAAAAAAATACCTCTCAAGGCAGAATGCTTCCACAATGTAAGCTTTTAGTGTGGGATGAAAATACGATGTTTCACAAGAAAGCTATAGAAGCGTTAAATCGGACTCTTCAGGATTTACGAGATTGTACAGATATTATAGGAGGAATGGTAGCTTTATTATATATTGGCTGGTGAATTTTGAAGAACTCTCCCTGTAATTTAGAGATGTTGCACCGGCAGATGAAATCAGTCTCTATTAAATCATCCAGCTTATGGGCAAAAGTTGAAAAATTCAGTCTGAAAATGAATATGAGAGTGCATCTCATAGTGACGTAGATTCGAAACATTATGCAGAGACGCAATTGAAAATCGGTTATGGATGTTTGGACGCAAAAGCTGGAGGTTATATTTTACTTCCAGAGAATTTTGTAATGTAGAAAGAAATGACGTAAATCTTATTGCTAAAATTTACCCGGGCTTGCAACAAACTTTAAAAGCGGTTGCGCGCAAGATCAATATTGGCGCCTAACAATGACATTGTCCATAAAATCAACATTGAAAATTTAAACAACGTGTGGGGCTCCCCTCCTCCACACGTCGGCTTTTTGGAATGAAGAAATATTTATCAATGAATATACAATCATGGATAAAGAACAAAGTACTTCATATCCCACGCAATTCTTAAATTCACTTGAACTTTCGGGTGTACCCTCACATAAACTTCAATTTGTGACGGGTGCTTACGCGTTTCACTAACCTTCTCTTATAAACTTTAAATTGTATTTATTTTGACCAATCCCCACTGAGAGCTTAAAGTGTGACTTATGTAAATAAGATAGTTTCGGGTTTAGCGAGTTCGAAAGAGATATAAAAGGGAGAAATGAAATGAAGAGATAAGGATGACTAAGCGGTTTGATAGAGTAGAACTCCGTGTTTGGGATTGAAATGTAAACTACGTGGTTGCCTAAGAAGGTGTTTCTAAGCGTTTAGTTTAATGAAGTGAAATTTGATAGAGGAAAGAAGATTATTGAAAAAGATTCATTAAGGCGGTTCAGAAGTTATTGAAGATATCCTAGATTATAGCCACTTCATAAATTCTACTAGTTTCCAAGTTCCTTCTGAAGAAGATTTCAGGTCTGTAATATTTGTAGTTTAGATTTAAATGTGTAGTTTGATTGTACGTGTTATTCCCCTCGTGATATCAGTTAGTATTCCGTCGTCCATAATTGAATTCTGATAACACTCCATGATAATTTATTGTTCTTAAAGTTGATTATTAATTGTGAATTTCTATCTTAAAGAAATAATAAATAAGTGATTTATTATTTGAGTAGTCATTAATTATGAATCCTACATATCCTAACATAGATAATATGCAAAGGGGTAGTGGGAGACTACGACACTGGCGCCCAAACGAAATACCGGAATTAAGAGCAGGTGCAGGATTTAGAGTTTTGCCGGAGTTATTTTTTTCGGGTAAAGAAAATGTGTCTGAGTTTCTAAATAATATCGATGATAATATAGCTTACTATGAAATACCGGCGAATCTATCGTGTGCATATTTAAAAGGTCATTTAGTTGGGAGAGCGTTAGACTGGTTTCAGGTTATCGGCTTCGAGTGTGTAAATGAAGAAGCGACTGCATTTGCAACACTTAAAAAGACATTATCAGATAGTTTTCCGGTAATACGGAATAAATCAGAGCTAGAAGCTCAGTTTTTTTCGTCAAAACAACGGAGAGGTCAAGCCCCGTCAGACTTTATTTTTCAGATGTTAAAAATACATAAAACCTTGGAATTAAATTATGATGAGATAAAGTTGATTGATCACATAGTAATGCGACTAGAACCCCAAATAATGGATTATTTAGAAGTTCGAAACCCCACAACGAAAACTCAATTGATAGAGTTGGTAGATCGGTATGAGGAACGTCATAACTGCAGGGAAAATCAGGGTTCGAGTAATAATTTTGCTAGACGAAGTGGGGATGTGAGTAGGAATCCTGAGGAAAGAAGGAATAATAGAAATTGGAGAGATACTGGGGTCGGAAATAGTCAAAATGATCAAAGAGGACTAGGCAGGGGTGCGAATAATTTTCCTCGTCGTAATTATCAAAATCAATGATTCGAGGGTGGAAATCGATACAATCAGCCAAATCAGAGAACAGACCGGTATCAGAACCGTAGGATGGTGGTTAGGAAGGGTCCTAATGATGATTCAGCAAAACAGAATTGGAGGCGTGTTGATTGCAACAGCGAAAGGCAAAGAAATGCCAATTTAAACTCTCAAAGAGATCGTATTGAGTCAAATCCTCCTAATAGAATTAGACTTAATTCATTGAGATTATCACCAGTTGAACTTCCGTATGTGCCGATATTGTTGAATGATACTTTTTTAAAAGCGCTCTGGGATACAGGTGCGGAAAAGTCATTTATTTCAGAAAAAACGTACCGGTCATATTTTTCTTTCTGTCCTTTAAAAAAATCGTTAGCTGAAGTAGTTACAGCTCAAGGGTCACAGTGCAGAAATTTAGGCACAGTTGAGTTGAAAATTAAAATAAGAGAATTTTCGCAGTTATGGAAATTTCATGTGATTGCTGAGATGCAATATCCATGCATCCTGGGTGTTGATTTCATGTCATACGCGAAAATTAGTTTTGATTTCCCGTCTAAATCGTTAATCATTCCGGATTCGAAAACGGAAAAAGTGGCAATTTTGGACGAACCGGTTCAAATAGATTTATCTAACACTAAGTTAAATTCAAAACAAAAGCAAGAATTGCAGATTTTGTTTAAAGAATTTCATGGGTTGTTTTCACTTAAGCCTGGTCTAACACATGTATTTTGTCATGAAATTGACACGGTGGGATAGTCCTCCTGTTTTTTCGAGACCTTATCGCTATGACAGGGTCAAACAGGGTATAATCGACTACCATGTTCAGAAGATGTTGGGTGATGGAACAATAGTTCCAACAACATCGCCCTACGCGTCTCCAGTTGTTTTATGTCGGAAGAAAAACGGGTTGCCGTTAGATGACCCAGAAGCTTATAGGTTTGCAATAGATTATAGGAAGTTAAATGCGGTCACGAGATATCCGCGATATCCGCTACCAATAATTGATGATTTGATCACTAATATTCCACACACCGAAATTATGACATCACTTGATTTACGCAGCGGATACTTTCAGATGGCAGTAGACCCCAAAGATGTGCATAAGACGGCGTTTGTTACAAAAAATGGTACTTTTGCATTTACTCGCATGCCATTTGGCCTTTCGGGGGCAGCTCCAAATTTTCAAAGGGCCATAGAGATGATCCTCAGGCCAGTCCTCGGGCGTTTTGCCCACTGTTATATGGATGACGTTATCATCTCGTCTCCATCTTTTGAAAGCCATGTAGAACACTTACGGGAAGTATTCAGATTATTGCAGGAGGCTGGTTTGACGTTGAATCGCGAGAAATGTCATTTCGCGAGGGAACAATTACGTTATTTGGGTTTAGTTATTAATAAAGAAGGAGTTAAAACAGATGAGGAAAAGTTAAAAGCAATTATTGAAATAAAACCTCCGAAAACGCAAAACAAATAGCAAAATTTTTAGGAATGACGGGTTGGTATCAAAAGTTTATTAAAAACTACGCAGACATGTGTGAACCCTTATATAATTTAAAACGAAAAAACTCTAAGTTCCATTGGTCGGAATCAGCGCAGGAAGCCTTTGATCGTATTAAGAAAGCACTGACAGAAGCTCCGGTGTTACAATTACCAGATTTTTCCCAGCCGTTTGAACTCTATACGGATGCGAGCTCAGTGGGGGTAGGAGCAGTATTGACACAGAATAATAGGCCTATAGCGTTTGCATCGAGAACTTTAAACCGAGCAGAAAGGAATTATACTGTGACGGGAACGTGAATGT